>QXVZ01029656.1:0-20638 GCA_008931825.1 Phallusia fumigata
TGTGCGTCGCAACGCCTTAGTGCTTTGTTTAAACTTTCCAGGGGCGTCGCAAAATAATTTCGTTTTGTTTTTGTATCAATAAATAAAACATTGATACTGAACGACCATTTTAAATTCTAATCGCTGGTGCGTCGAAAGTGCAACCAACTTTTCCAAAAGCGTCGCATCGAAAAAGTTTGAGAAACACTGGTATAAATTCATTTTACGAACAATTTGATAATCACAATTTGATTGCTGAAGGCTAACCAGGGTACACACTGTTTAATCTTTGTCATGTGCTTTTGCAATATGATTCGCAAGCGTATTGAGATGATCTATTCATTTTTCTCTTCTGGTGTGTTTCTGTTTCAGGGACTGTCGAAGGAAAATTGGGATTTAGAGGAGACGATTTCTGGCTGTGAGATTGCGTGGATCGCCGTCTACACAAACAGCTGAATTCTAAAAAAGGTGTTTAATTGTAGTCAAGTACATAACCAATTTAAACTTATGATAGAATGCTGAAGGCTAACCAGGGTGCACACTGTTTGGACTTTTGTGATATGATTTGCAAGTGTATAGAGAGGAATTTGAATTTCTGTCTCCGGTATGTTTTTGTTTCAGGCACTTTGGTCCTCATGTTGTCAAAGGAAATTCTCGAAAGTGATTATTTCTGACTATAAGATCGCGGGGATTGCCGATTCCACAAACAGCTAAATGCTCAACAAGGTATTTCATTGTTGTCAAGTACAATCCGTGGTTTTCAAACTGTGTGTCGCGACGCCTAAGTGCTTTGTTCTAAATTTCCAAATTGGGGCGTCGCACAATTATTTAGTTTCTTAGCTTTTGCTGTTTATGTAACCATTAATACAACCTTGATAACGAACGATTCAATTCTAATACCTGGTTCTTCGAAAGTCCAAGCAACTTATCCAAAGGCGTCGCATCCCAAAAAGTTTGTGAAACACTGGTTTCAACTTATGTTATGAACAATTTGGTAAACACAATTGGATTGCTAAAGGCTAATCAGGGTGCACACTGTTTAGTCCTTGCCATAAACTTTTGCGATATGTTTTGCAAGTGGACAGATGTAAATTTGCACTTTTCTGTTTCTGGATTGTTTCTGTTCCAGGAACTTAACGTTGTCGAGGAAAAATTGGGATTAAGGGAAGATTTAAGGAGATTTTTGCTGTAAGATTGCTGGGATCGCCGACTTCACAAACGGCTGAATGCTCAACAAGGTAATTAATTGTAGTCAAGTGCATTACCAATTACCAAAAACTTGTATTTGGAATCCTAAAGGCTGACCAGGGTGCACACTGTTTAGTCGTGGTGGAAAGTTTTTGCGATATGATGATTTGCAAGTGTCAGAAATGAATTTTCATTTTTCTATCTCTGGTATGTTTTTGTCACCGACTCCACAAACGATTGAATGCCTAACAAGGTAATTAATTGTAGACCAGTACATTAATAATTTAAACGTATCTAAGAAATGCTAAAGGCTAACCAGGGTGCACACTGTTTAGTTTTTTGCGATATGATTTGCAAGTAGTATAGAGAGGAATTTGAATTTTTCTGTCTCTGGTATGTATTTGTTTCAGGAACATTGGTCTTCACGTTGTCGATGGAAATGTGGAATTGAAGAGACCATTTCGTGCTTTAAGATCACTGGGACTGCCGATTCCACAAACAGCTGAATGCTCAACCAGGTATTTAATTGTAGCCAGTTGCATTGTCGATTTAAACCCGTGGTTCTCAAACTGTGCGTCGCGATGCCTTGGTGCTTAACCAGGGTGAACACTGTCTAGTCAACTTTGTCATATGCGTTTGCGATGTGATTTGCATGTGTGAGAGATGAATATTTATTTTTCTATCTCTGGTATGTTTTTGTTTCAGGGACTTTTCATTCATCGCTTTCACCGCTGTTAATAGAAAAATCTGGATTAAGAGTAGATAATTTCTGGCTGTAAGATTGCTGGGATCACTGACTCGACAAACGACTGAATGCCCACAAAGGTAATTATTAATATTATTATTCATAACATTCCATTAGATTAAGGTAAGCATTGGTTGTTGGTCGTGCTTTAATAAGATCGACAACCGTCAACACAGCTTGGTGTGTAAGGTGTGCATGTGTGGTGCGTTATTTTGGCTAAGGCAGGCAGTTTTCTAGCTTAGTTTGTTGTACAGCGTAGCCACGCGAAGGCGTTCTTTTTTGTGCGCACAGGCGCTCCCTTTTTGTGTTTCTTGTATTAACTCTCTGTCGTTTCATTCTATTTAACGTAAGCCATCATCCCGTAACCTATAGTTCTCTCCTCTCAACTAAGTTTTGTTTTTTATTGTTTTGATCACGCGTCTCCTAAAGGCGATCAGTAGCTCCCTCTCGTGTTGTAATTTTTTCTGACTTTAACTTTTTGTACTTTGTAGTGTTTAACTGCCCTTAAGGCCCTCTCTGCGCTGCCCCCTTGTTTGATTTTAACTCCTGGTCTCTTCCGCAGCTTGACCGTACTCTGCTGACCCCGTTCCGAACTTCGGATTGGCGCCGACGGAGTACGGCCAAGTGCTCTTTAACTTTTGGTAAGCGCCTGTGACCTCTCCCGGGTTGGCTTGACCCGCGAGCGCTTTCAGGGGTTCCCCAATTAAGTAGTCAGCGCTTTTGGTTGATTACTTAAGTGCCCGTGTGGGCTTGTGTGTTGTTGTGCTGTAGGGCGAGTCTCACTTGTTTACGACCCGAACCTCTGTCGGGTGGTACTCGAAGGGACTTACCCTTTTCCTCCTTCTAGCACCTAGAGGGAATCCCCCTTTAACGTTTTCCCTGTGGAAAACTCCTTACACTTTTCAAACATACTCGAACATTAAAACGTCTACAGACCACACCCCTGTTTAGTCAGGCCCTCTCTTATTCCTTTCCAAGTCATCCTCTGCTACATTCACTGTCAAGATACCGACGACGAAATATGTTGACGAATACAGATCCCTCAACATTTTTTAATTCGAAGACTTCATGGATATGTTTGACAATGACTTCATGCTTGTTAAATACGCGATGGTCAGGAATAAATGAACCAACCGTCATCCACCAAACTTCCTACCCTCCAAAACCTTTAACAAAACTCACTCTTTTCCCGGTTCCAACCGAATTTAAAGAGATCCACTTCAAAAGAACCTGTACATATCTTGAGATCGGCTCTGATAACAAACCCACAAAAAGTACCTCAACATCCAAAACGGTTATGTTAATCTATTCGTCGAAAAAGCTGAACTTGAAAACGTGCCAATATCCACAAAAGTGTTGGGTCACGATGTACAGGTGATAAACCCGGCCACTGGGCTTCTCAATGCCCAAGACGACTGAAATGCCGCATATGCGGTGGAACGCGCGGGATGAAGGTATGCCCCCAAAACCCCTCCATCAGTGAGGACTCCGACTACCAGACGAACTTTTCTAAACCAAAAAGAGGGCCGACAAAGTCCACACCCCAAAACACAGTAGATTACCAAGACTCTTTAGATGGTCTTCCCCCGTACTGAAACAGACTGAGATCCATCAGAGGAAAACAGAAAACAGAAATTCAACAAAAACATCAACACCGAAAGCTCAATCCAAGAAGAGCTCTTGAACTCCTCCCATCTTACTCCTACTCCTTCAGGGGAAGGCACCCCAAAAGATAACGAAAAGAACACGAATCCAATATTGATTATCGATCAGTCCACCGAAAAGGTAAAAACGCCCTCCAAAAAGTGGACTTTGACTCTACAAAATCCTCAAATTACGGTACTCCAGCTTCGCCCCTCCCGAATCCACCCAACACCCCAATCTAACCACCCCGTCCACCCATAAAGATCTGAAAAAGTTAGCCACTACCAAAATCACAAACTATCTATCCGATCCACAACGTCACAATCTCTCATCTGACCAAGAAAGCACAACATTGGACATAGAAAACCTATTTAAACAAAACCTCCAAAAGAAAAGACAGAACACTAGCAGCTCAGAGAAGAAAAAAGAAAATACACAAGAAAGGCCCCTTCCTTAGCACATAAGCGAGATGTCAATTGAAGTGTCTTCTATAAACATAAACGGCCTCGAACATAACCTAAATAACCTTGCACTATTTTGCGCAGAAGATGACTTGGAAATTTTACTTATCCAACTAGATTTTTGGTTTAAACAAAATAAATTTATCTCCTTTCCCAGTACAAATTGGAAAGATACGAATGAACAAAAAACAAAAAATAGATTTGATGGCACTCTAATATTAATTAAAGAAAAATTTGGCCGAAACTTGACATATAAACATGAAATTGTGGTTGAAAATAGAATTCAATCACTCTGTTTTGTACAAAATAACGAAAACTTTACAATTATGAATATACATATATATGCCTTCAGGTACGCACCTTTCAAAAAACAGAATCGATTTCATCTTAAAAATATTTAACTTCTTAATATCTAAACCCTTTTGTTTCCAAATAAAAGCCGGGGATTTGAACTTGATTCAAAAATTGACTCTGCAAATATAAAGATCCAATTAAAAGCGGACTCAAAAATATGACACGAAACAACTAAATCCTTCAGGCTCCGCGATTGTTTTAGATATTTTCACCCCACCAAACAAGTTCCTACCAGTGTTACAACTAGATCTCGACCCGAATAGATAGGATTTACTGCAACCCTGACTTACTACTTCCTATACCCAGATCATAACTTTGTTTCATCCGTAACTTTTAAATGAAACCGCAAGAAACGCTGGGGGAAATCAAATTGGAAATTAAATATTACCCTTTTAAAAAATAATGAATATACCTTTTAAATTAATAATCCTGATTGTTTTCAAAATGAAAAAGATTCTTTCAAAAACCTATTTGATTGGTGGAAAACCCTGAAAATGAAAGTAAAAAAATTATCTATAAGAGCGCAATAAAGCAAAAAGAACGCGAAAAAGCCGAAACCTTACACAATAAATTTGATTTTGAAAACTTAATGAACCAAATGGACTCTTCCAATTTAGAAGCAAACATTAAACTAATTGAAATGTGAATTAAAATCAAAAGCTGTTTTTTTTAGGAACTTTGGGATTAGCAGGAGGCATATTCTGGCTGTAAGATTGCTGGGATCGCCGACTTCACACACGACTGAATGGTCAACAAGGTAATTNGTACGTTTTTGTTTTAGGAACTTTGGGATTAGGAGGAGGCAATTTCCGGCTGTAAGATTGCTGGGATCGCCGACTTCACACACGACTGAATGGTCAACAAGGTAATTACTGTAGTAAAGTATATTACTAATTTAAACTTACGTTCGGAATGCTAAAGGCTAACCAGGGTGCACACTGTTTAGTCTTTCGTGATATGATTTGTAAGTGTACAGAGATGAATTTGAATTTTTCTGTCTCTTGTATGTTTTTGTTTCAGGAAATTTGGTCTTCATGTTGTCGATGAAAATTCTGAATTTGAAAAGAGAACATTTCTAGCTGTGAGATAGCTGGGATCGCAGACTTAACAAACGACTGAATGCTTAACAAGGTATTTTATTATAGTCAAGTTCATTGTCAGATTAAACCCGTGGAATTTAAACTGTGCGTCGCAACGCCTTAGTGCTTTGTTTCAACTTTCCAGGGGCGTCGCAAAATTATTTCGTTCCGTAGTATTTTGTTTTTGTATCAATAAATACAACATTGATGCTGAACGACTTTATTAAATTGTAATCGCTGGTGCGTCGAAAGTGCAACCAACTTTTCCAAAAGCGCCACATAGAAAAATTTTGGGAAACACTGGTTTAAATTCATTTTACGAACAATTTGATAATCACAATCACAGCTTTTTTTGATAATAAACGATCTGATTAAATTCTATTTGCTGGTTCTTCAATCGCTTAGACAAAATTTACGAAGGCGTTGCATCGCAAAAGTTTGAGAAACACTGGTTTAAACTTACGTTAGAAACAATTTTTAAACACAAATTGATTGATAAAGGCTAACCAGGGTGCACACTGTCTAGTCAACTTTGTCATATGCGTTTGCGATGTGATTTGCATGTGTGAGAGATGAATATTTATTCTATCTCTGGTATGGTTTTGTTTCAGGGACTTTTCATTCATCGCTTTTACCGCTGTTGATAGAAAAATCTGGATTAAGAGTAGATCAAGATTCCTGTGATCACCGACTCCACAAACGACTGAATGCCCAAAAAGGTAATTAATAAAATTATTATTAATATCATTCTATTAGCATAAGGTAAGCATTGGTTGTTTACCTTGCTTAATAAGATCGACAACCGTCTACACGGCTCGATGTGTTAAAGTATGAATGTGTGGTGCGTTATTTTGGGTGAGGCAGGCAGTTTTCTAGCTTAGTTTGTTGTACAGCGTAGCCACGCGAAGGCGTTCTTTTTTGTGCGCACAGGCGCTCCCTTTTTTGTGTTTGTTGTATTAACTCTCTGTCGTTTCATTCTATGTAACGTAAGCCTTCATCCCGTAATCTTTAGTTCTTTCCTCTCTGCTAAGTTTTGTTTTAACGTTTTGATCACTCGTCTCCTAAAGGCGATCAGTAGCTCCCTCTCGTGTTGTAATTTTTTCTGACTTTGACTTTTTGTACTTTGTAGTGTTTAACTGCCCTTGAGGCCCTCTCTGCGCTGCCCCCTTGTTTGATTTAAACTCCTGGTCTCTTCCGCACCTTGACCGTACTCTGCTGACCCCGTTCCGAACTTTGGATCGGCGGCGACGGAGTACGGTCACAAGTGCCCTTTAACTTTTGGTAAGCGCCTGTGACCTCTCCCGGGTTGGCTTGTTGTGCCGCAGGGCGAGTCTCACTTGTTTGCGATCTTTCGGCCGAATTTTTAAATTCGAAGACTTCGTGGATATGTTTGACAATGATTTCATACTTGATACATACGCAGACAGCTTTACAGCCGTTCGCGTTATCAACAGAAAACAATCCATATTTAAGATTTCTTTTGGTAAAAAATATGTGCAAGATTTGACCAATCTTCATAAAATACTTGAAAAGAGATTCCGACGGTCAGGAATAAATGAACCAAACGTCATCCTCCAAAGTTCCTACCCTCCAAAACCTTTAACAAAACTCACTCTTTTCCCGGTTCCAACCGAATTTAAAGAGATCCACTTCAAAAGAATCTGTACATATCATCGGCACTTATAACAAACCCACAAAAAGTAATCCAACATCCAAAACGGATATGTTTATCTATTCGTCAAAGAAGCCGAACTTGAAAATGTGCCAATATCGACAAAAATGTTTGATCACGATGTTCAGATGATGACACCGGGAGAATCTTTCGACCCTTCTTGCCAAATGTGCAACCAGCTCGGCCACTGGGCTTCTCAATGCCCAAGACGACTAAAATGTCGCATATGCGGTGGAACGCACTGGACGAAGTTATGCCTCCAAAACGCTTCCATCAGTGAGGACTCCCGACTACCAAATGAACTTTCCTAAATCAAAAAGAGCGCCGACAAAGTCCACACCCCAAAACACAGTAGATTACCAAGACTATTCGGATGATCTTCCCCCGTACTGAAACAGATTGAGATCTAACAGAGGAAAACAGAAAAACAGAAACTGAACAAAAACATCAACACCGAAGCCCAATCCAAGAAGAGCTCTTGAACTCCTCCCATCTTACTCCTACTCCTCCGGAAGAAGACACCCCAAAACAGAACGAAATGAACACGAATCCAATCTTGATGATCGATTAGTCCGCCGAAAAGGTAAAAACGCCCTCCAAAAAAAACTTTGATTCTTCAAAATCCTCAAATTACGGCACTCCAGCTTCGCCCCTCCCGAATCCACACTACACCCCAATCCAACCACCCCTGTCCACCCATAAAGATCTGAAAAAGTTAGCCTTTACCAAAATCCCAAATTATCTATCCGATCCACAACGTCACAATCTCTCATCTGACCAATCTGACCAAGAAAACACAACACCGGACATAGAAAACCTATTCAAACAAAACCCCCAAAAGAAAAAACAAACTAGATTTTTGGGTTAAACAAAATAAATTTATCTCCTTTCCCAATACAAATTGGAAAGATACAAATGAACAAAAAACCAAAAATAGATTTGATGGCACTCTAATTTTAATTAAAGAAAAAAATGGCCAAAACTGAAACAGAATCGATTTAATCTTAAAAATGAGTAATGTGTTTGTTGTGTACCTAATTCTAGAATATAGGTTACTCCTGTTCTTAATGATCCCCCTTTTTGCAAATTTGCCATAAAGGAGACGATATATAAAACCGTTTTCGGTCGATCGTCACTTGTTGAGGCGGTCGTCACTGTTTAGTCTTTGTCATTGGCTTTTGCGATATGATTTGCAAGTGGAGAAATTGATTTTCAGTTTTTTATCTCTGGTGTGTTTTTGTTTCAGGAACTTTTCATTCATCGCTTTCACCGCTGTTAAAGAAAAATCTGGATTAAGAGTATAGACAATTTCTGGCCGTAAGATTGGTGGGATCGCCGCCTCCACAAACGACTGAATGCCCAACAAGGTATTAATTGTAGACAAGTACATTATTAATTTAAACTTATGTAAGAAATGCTAAAGGCTAACCAGGGTGAACACTGTTTAGTCTTTTGTGATATGATTGCAAATGTATAGAGAGGAATTTGAATTTTTCTGTCTCTGGTATGTATTTGTTTCAGGAACTTTGATCTGCACTTTGTCGATGGAAAATGTGGAATTGAAAAGAGACCATCTCTTGCTCTAAGCTCACTGGGACTGCCGATTCCACAAACAGCTGAATGCTCAAACAGGTATTTCGTTGGAGTTAGTTGCATTGTCGGTTTAAACCCGTGGTTTTCAAACTGTGCGTCGCGACGCCTTGGTGCTTCGTTTCAATTTTTCGAGGGCGTCTCAATATAATTTCGTCACGTAGCATTTCGTTTTTGTATTAATAAATAAAACATTGATAATAAAGGATTTAACTCAAAACTCAAGTTGATTGATAAAGGCTAACCAGGATGCACACTGTTTAGTCTTTGCCATCTTCTTTTGCGATATGATTCGCAATTGCTTGGAGATGAACTTTCACTTTTCTGTCTCTGGTATGTTTTTGTTACAGGAACTTTCGTTGTCGTGGGAAAATTGGGATTTAGAAGAGACGATTCCTGACTGTGAGATTGCTTAATTGGATCGCCAGGTATTTAATTATAGTCAAGTACATAACCAATTTAAACTTATGAAAGAATGCTAAAGGCTAACCAGGGTGCACACTGTTTAGACTTTTGTGATATGATTTGCAAGTGTATAGAGTGGAATTTGAATTTTTCTGTCTCCGGTATGTTTTTTTTTCAGGCACTTTGGTCCTCAATTTTTCGATGAAAACTCTGGATTAGAAAAAAGCCCATTTCTGGCTGTAAGATCGCTGGGACAGCCGTCTCCACAAACCGCTAAATGGTCAACAAGGTATTTCATTGTAGTCCTGTACATTGTGGGTTTAAAGCCGTGGTTCTCAAACTGTGCGACACGACGCCTTAGTGCTTCGTTTTAAATTTCCAATTGGGGCGTCGCATAATAATTCCGTTTCTTAGTTTTTTCTTTTTATGTAACCAATAATACAACCTTGATAATAGACGATTAAATTCTAATCGCTGGTGCGTTTAAAGCCCAAACAACATTTCCAAAGGCGTCACATCCCAAAAAGATTGTGAAACACTGCTTTCAAATTTTTGATAAACGATTTAAAAAACACAATTGGATTGCTGAAGGCTAACCAGGGTACACACTGTTTAATCTTTTCCATATTCTTTTGCGGTGTGATTTGCAAGTGGACAGAGATAAATTTGCACTTTTCTATCTCTGGAACGTTTCTGTTTCAGGAACTTTCTTAACATTGTCTAGGAAAAACCTGGATTAAGGGGAGATCGCCGACTTCACAAACGGCTAAATGCTTAACAAGGTGATTAATTGTAGTCAAGTATACTACCAATTAACAAAAAACTTAGGTTAGGAATCCTAAAGGCTGACCAGGGTGCACACTGTTGAGTCTTTTGTGATATGGTTTACAAGTGTATAGAGATGAGTTTGCACACTCTGTCTCTGGTATATTTTTGTTTCAGGAATTTTTGTGTTATGGCCAGGAAGGAAAATTGGAATTTCGAAAAGATTATTTCTGGCTGTAAGGAGGTAATTATGGATCCCTTCTTGAAGGGGACACATACTGTTTCCACTAATTTTTTTCTACCCCGAGCTTGTCCATGTCGTTTTGCCTTGAACTGTTTGATGGGTTTGGATAAAACTTTACTGTTGATAGATACGATCACGGTGTTGTGCCATCTTTTTCCGTTTGACCCTTACGCCCAGTGGTTACTCCGCTAGCCCCAAAAAGGTGAAAGTTTTTAAAATTTGCATGCTTGCAAACACCACATGCCAAAAGTTTCTGTGATTATAGGGTTACATAATCTAATTGCTGAAAGCTAACCGGGGTGCACACTGTTTAGTCTTTGTCATATGCGTTTGCGACATGATTTGCAGGTGTCAAAGATAAATTTTCATTTTTTATCTCTGGTATGTTTTTGTTTCAGGAAGTTTTCATTCATCGTTTTCACCGCTGTTAATGGAAAAATCTGGATTGAGAGTAGACAATTTCTGGCTGTATGGTTGCTGGAATCACTGATTCCACAAACGATTGAATGCCCAATAAGGTAACTGTAGACAAGTACATAACCAATTTAAACTTATGTTAGCAATGCTAAAGGCTAACCAGGGTGCACACTGTTTAGTTTTTTGTGATATGATTTGCAAGTGTATAGAGAGGAATTTTCATTTTTCTGTCTCTGGGATGTTTTTGTTTCAGGAACTTTGGTTGTTGCTGCTGGAAATTCTGGAATTGAAAAGCGCAAAGGTAAAACGTTTTTAAAGGTTTTGCATGCTTGCAAACACCACAAACGAAAAGTTTCTGTGATCTCTCTTACTAAGTGAGCAAACTGAGCATGAGGCCCAGTGGTTGTTTGTGGCTCCCTTTAGTATTCAAACTTGTGAACGATTTCCGATTGGGAATACTTTTTAGATTGGCCCATTTTGGTGTATCGATTGCCACATTTACCTTGTAGCCCCAGCGGTTGCCCAACTAGTCCCCTAAAATGGGTCAAATTACTAAACAATGTTTGAATTAGGCGAAATTTGGACAGATTGTCTGACATGCCACGGTGGTGCAATAATTGCCGTGTTTTACTGTAGAGTCCAAGCCGTTACCCCACTAACCCCTTAAAATGGGTGAACAATGTCAGAATTGTATGAAAACAGCTAGTAGAACATATCATTGTAGTGCACTGATTGGTTTGCCAAAACCTAAAACCTGACATGTATCCAGAAAAGCTCCTAATGTACAACTTTGCATGTGCGGGTCCCATGCGTTTCTGTCAGCAGAAAGACCCAATGTAAAATAATGTAGGGAGTTATCCTTCTTTTAAATCGGGTAATAGTGTACATTGAATGTCTATATATGGTAAGCCTCCCTTCAAGTTAGAAACAGTTTAGCACTAAAATATTGCGCCTGACTTCCTTATATTGTGTTTCAGGTACTTTTGCTGCACTTTAAATGTTTGTTGACGATAAAATTCGTGTTCAAAGTTTGATCGGTGAAGTCTAACTAGGGTGCACGCCATCGCCTTGAATATAAGCCTAGATCAGTGAATTTACCTGTATTATTATGCCTTATTAACAAGCTCAAGCACATTTGCTACATTATCATGTATGGGAAATCTTGTACCTAGTATTAGGCTTGATTACTCGAACTTACAAGCTGTGTTGTTAGTTTGTTGCAGATGTCTGTCCAACACCTTTTCGAAATATCAAACTAGTGCAACACCTGCAAAAGCAATAGAGACATCCGGTACATGAACGTTATTCGAAGCATAACACAACAAATGTAAGCAAAGACCAGTATTACTGCAACGGAGAAATAAATAAAAGGGAATACGAATCAGACTACGGTGACCTTATCTGGCAGTGAGATTGTTGGTTAAGTACACTTAATGAAAAATATTTGTTTTACGAAAAGTTTCGCATTTAAAGCTTTGTTGGTGAAGGCTAACCAGGGTGCACACTGTTTGGCCTTCCCAGTATGTTTTTGCAAAATGATTTGCAAGTTTTTAGAGGTGATTTGCATTTTCTGTCTTTGGTATGATTTTTGTTTCAGGAACTTTTGTCTTCTGCTTCCAAAAGAAAATCGGAATATGACATTCTTGTTGTTTGATTGCTGGGTCGACGACTAACAAGGTAATTAACTGGCCGTAGGGATGTTCAAACAAGACCGCCAACGCAACGCCGTTTGTTTCCTCATATTTAACGCGACAATAAATAATTACACAAGTAACACAAGTATCGCCACAAGATTTTCCGCTTTTTCGCAGCATTAGCAAGTATACGGGTGCATCGTTGATCGTGCAACTTGTTTCAGTTGTACGTTTTGCGGTGGCGTCAGGGCGGAAATATTTCTTGCCTTTACCAAAGTTGTTACAACCTACGCACATAACTACAATTCAGTAACTTGACGCTTTGCCACCCCTGTATTTATAATACATTGCTTTCTCCATAAATTTCCGATAACTGTGCTTGACGAAACGCAGCATTTCAATTTTTCGCACTGACATTTCTGCATTATTCTTTCAGAATGTCGAGGAGTCTACATCTGGCGGTGAGATTGGATCGTAGACTCAACGCACAACGTTTAATGCTCCAGGTATGTAGTCAAGCACTTTTTCGGTTAAACTAGGGTTACCCGATACAAAATTTTTTTCCGATATCAGTAGATATTTCACACAAAGTACTGCTACCCGATACTTTACAGCACATGTCATAAATGTTAGTTAAAGAATGTTGAAATATATCACTTAAATTGCTACAACCAAAATCCTTAAACAAAGTTGCCACTAAGCTTACCGAAACGGAATAACGTTACTCGTTCACAGACGTTTTTAAGTATTTTGGTATTTCGTTTTGCTTTACTTGTCGGTCTTCGAGTATGACACTAGTCTTTGGACTTAAATGTTACGCAATACAAAGTAAACCTTGACACTTGACGACGTAGCCAAATCGAAATACCGTATTACTTCCTTTGACAGTATTTCGTTGTAAAAACTTTTACTTTTTACAGCAGCACAGTTTTCTATGTGCTCGTGGTCGACGATATCTCGTATAACTTGGTGACGATTTATTGTGTTCCGTAATGTATTACTCACAAAAGACGTCCTAACGGGATACAAACATTTGTTGAATAGACATTTCAGGTCAAAAGCAAAAATCCGCGAAATCATAGAAAGGACTTATTGGGTTACAAATGACAACATAGCGCATGTTTTTTCCAAAAAAGTATCGGTATTTGGTCCGATACCGCCGAAGTATCGGACGAGTATTAATGCCGTCCACAGTATCGGGTATCTGTTTAGCCTTTGCAGCATAATTTTGCGAAAAAATTTCCGTATAGTTTGTGTATAGATTTGATTTTACATTTTTTGTATCTATTGTGTTTTTGTTTCAGGAACTTGGGTTAAAGCGTTTGTCGAGTAAAAATCGGAATTTAGGAGAAGAGCATTTCTGGCATTAAGACTACTTGGATCGCCGACTTCAAGCGGCTTAATTGTTCAGGTAATGATGGTTTTTTTGTATATAATCATGGAGTTCTTTAGCCTCAAAAGTGTAGAACGTTGACATCAGTGCTTCTTAACCGGGTGAATGGTTCACCCCAGGGTAAATGACATTTTTGTAGGGGTGAATGAATGGAAAGGGTGAACGAAGGGTGAATAAAATGTTTTGTGACCATTGCTAAAATACTTTTATTTTGCATTTATCCAACAACACTGAATAGAATGCCTGCCTACTAGCAGCAGCCGGACCAAAGAATACTATACAGGTTATAGTGTTCTTTGGTCGGACAAACCATTTCTAAGTTACACCACAGCAGCAAATTTTTAAATGCGTATTGTGACGAAATAACAATATGTCACAAGACCTCTCTGGCTGTGAGTGTGACATCGCCGTTTTATTTGTAACTTTGTCGATTTAACAGTCAGTAGAATTAAAACTTGAGTGTCCAAACTAGGGCATTGTACGCCCCCCGGACGCGTACGGCCCGTAAGCTAATTTAAAATTACAATATAAACCGATTTTTTGTAAGGCAACTTTACTTTTTCATTACTTAGTCATAACATAAACTCTTACCAGCATGTTAAAGTTTGCTGCTTTTTACAAAAGAATATAATTAATTTTTACCCAAATTTAGCCCTGCCATCCACAATATTTTCCATTGAAAAAATGACTATGCCCATTCCTGGTTAAATCTGTACCTTACAGAGTGTCTAAATATACGGTTTTATTGTTGATGTTCGATGATATCTTATGTTGATCTAAACATATTTAGCACCCGGGTGAATGAAATTTGGCAATTTGTAAAAAGGGTGAACAAAACCGAAAAAGGTTTAGAAGCACTGCTTTACATGCTTGCAAACACCACAAACGAAAAGTTTCTGCAATAATAGGATAACATAAGTGGAAATGAAGTTGGGTTTGGAATATGAACAACTAGTCCCGGTTGAATGAAACTACTTCATTGGGCGGTGGACAATTTAGTGAACACAATGCCTTTAGTGGTTGCCTTGTGGCTCCCTCTAGCGAATAACTTTTTAGACACACTTCGATTACCATAAAATTTTAATAGATTTAAGTTGGGCCATACTCCAAACCCTCAGTTTCGTTAGACCTCTTAAACGGGCTAAATGACTAATAAACTCAAAAGCCCCAATAGTTTACCAGCGCCTTTAAATGGGTCAAATTACTAAATAATAAATTGGATAAAATTCTAGTTAATTTTAGTTAGTACAATAACGATTTAAAGACCATTTCTCGTTGTAGGATTGATGGGATCACCAACTCTGACCGGTTTAATGCTCAACAGGTAAATAACTACAAAAAAATGTTTGATTTATGAGCTAAATTGGTAAAGGCTAACCAGGGTGCACACTGTTTTGCCTTTGATTTGTAATAGGCAGTGTACAGATAAGATTATGCATTTTCTGTCTCTGTTTGTTTTTGGTTACAGAAAGTTTTGTCTTGCTGCAGTGGAGGGCAAATCGAAATTTTAGAGAAGACCATTTCTGGCTGTAAGACTGCTGGAATTAATGCTACAGGTATTTAAC
The DNA here is from genome assembly GCA_008931825.1 of Phallusia fumigata. Taxonomy (NCBI): domain Eukaryota; kingdom Metazoa; phylum Chordata; class Ascidiacea; order Phlebobranchia; family Ascidiidae; genus Phallusia; species Phallusia fumigata. The sequence continues at coordinate 15,136 of QXVZ01029656.1, forward strand.
TCACATTAATGGGTGCTTAAACTTATGTAAAAAACAATTAGTTACATCGAAGGCTAACCAGGGTGCACACTGTTTAGCCTTGGCAGAATAATTTTGCTGCAAGTTCATGGACTGGATTTTACATTTCCTGTCTCTGTTGTTTTTTTTTATTTCAGAAACTTTTGTCTTGATACTGTCGAGGACAAGTCGACTTTAGGAGGAAAGCGTTTCTGGTACTATGGTCGCCGACTCGTAGTGGTTTAATGCTTAACAGGTAATTAATTGTAATTAAGCATGTTACCGATTTAAACTTACATGAAAATCAATTAGTAAACACACAATTTGATTGTTAAAGGCTAAACAGGGTGCACACTGTTTAGCTTTCGTAATATAATTTGCGATATGATTTGGAAGTGTGTAGAAAAATTTCTGTCTCTGTTGTCTTTTTGTTTTCAGGAACTTTGGTCACAAGGCTGTCAAGGGAAAATCGGAATTTGGAAGACACCATTTCTGGTTGAAGGATTGCTGGGTGTAATGACAATTTGTCGAAGTGTATATTCATATACGGTCATAATGTTTCGGTTTCAGTTTGGATGAAACTTCCACAACAGGTAGATATAATTAATGCAATGCGTTTTTTACGATTTTATCTGATTAACACTAGGTAATAAATGAAATAGTTTTTGACTTATTGTCGGTACATTTTCATCAAACTTTGATTCTGTTAATTTTGTTAACTTTGATTCTGACAGAAATTACATTCCAACGCAAATAGAAGACAGCCGGAGCCGTATTAGAAAAGGGACCCACATTTTCGGTAAATGTATAACTCTTACTGCCATGCGAAGGCGGTATAACGTTGGCTAGATACTGTGGTAAAAACGTACCTAGTACATGACTGAGGCATGGAAAAAAGGCGGTATAACGTGCACTTATCCTGTCTTCGCATGGTAATAAATTTAAATATTCATCAACCAGATTGCGTATGACGAAGAATTCTTTGTACTTCACCTGTTTTTTTTTCGCAAAAGAATGACAGAAGAAAGAGTTGTATTCTAGTGGAAGAGAACAGAACAGTGAACGCATACAGGTGAGTTTTTGGTACTTTATCAGTATTGTATTGTAGTTTTGTTGTCCCCACCTAATTACCCCCAAACACATTCTTAACCCTCTATGGGGGCTATTTAGTTGACAATTTGTCAAAATGTATGTTTACATAAACATATCATACAAATTTAGTCGTGTTCATTGATACAACATTAAGTATTGTTAATCTACTGCATATTTGACTACTGATATTTATGGGTCCCCCTTTCATGTTTTGTGCATCTGTACTGATGGTGCTGACCTACCACAAGTTTTTTTCTACCCGAAGCTTGTCCATGCCGTTTTGCCATGAAATGTTTAGTGGATTCGGATAAAACTTTCACAGCTGGTAGATATGGGCAATGGTGTTTTGCCATCTCTCGTTTGACCCCATAGCGTCAGTAGTTAACCCACTAGCCCCACAAGAGTAAAACCGTTTTGATGTTATTAAACGTTTTGCAAACTTACGCTGTGGCAAACACCACAAACGAAAAATTTCTCTGGTGATATGGATAAAAAGTGACAACAAAGTGAAGTTGGATGGACTGTAAAGCACACAGTTGAATGAAACTACAGGCGGTGGGAAGTCAAGTTAGTCAGTACACACGTGGTTGCCTTGTGGCTCCTTCTGATAATTACCCTTTTAAACCGTTGTAGTTATCATCAATAACTTTACTATGACTTTGAAATAACTTTGATTCTGTTATTTTGGTGCAGACTTTCGTCAACACCCGTTTTTGAATTACCAGACAAAAATTACATAGAAGAAGACGACACAAAGAGAGGACAACAGGAGACGTGTTAGAAAAGGAATCAACTTTTTCGGTGAATTTCGGTAAATAGTCATGCGAAGACAGTTTAGTGTGCACAACAATCTATGTATTGTTCTCGTATTGTTTGTGACTGTATGTATTGATCTCGTATTGGTTGTGTATGTTGTGTTGTTCTCGTATTAGTTGTGTATGTGTATGTTATGTATGTATATGTTGTTCTTGTATCGGTTGTGTATGTATGTGTTGATGTCGCATAGGTTGCGTGTGTATGTGTTGATCGCGTAGTGATTCTGTATGTATGTGTTGTTTCTCGCATTATGAATATATTTGAGAACATACTGGTTGTATATGTACATTGAGAAATTTCAACTTTATTCTTTATTGTTTGTAGCCAAGTATTACTGCCACGAAAAAAGAAGCAAAACACACTTCAATTCAGACCGACATTTATACAGATAAGTTTAAACCATTTTCCTTGTATGTAATGATTACAAGTAAATTAAGTTTCGATCTGGACAACGAATTAAATTTAACATGGGTGGTGGTACAGAGTGCACGCTGACCGCCCCCTTGTACGCCCATTGCATTGCTTGTCCTAAACAATTTTTTTTCAGTAACTGTGCATCACTAATAGCGGCATTTCTCGCTTTGTTATTTGTGCGTTTTTTTCTTTAGAACATTCGACCAGCACTGACCACGGAAGACCATCACTGCTTGCAGGACTACTGGGTTTTAATACGGACAGCTGACTGAAACGAAATAAATAAAATTTAGATGGTGCTTTTGGATGCTTTTTGCGAAATGATAATGGGCGTTTTTTGTATTTTTTGTCTGTGGTATGTTTTTGTTTCATGAACTTCTTGGACTTTCTGCTGAACTTATGTTTTTTCGTCATTTTACGGTAATAGTATGCTACTTTAGTGTACTTTGTGTTATTATTGATTGGTTGTGTATGTGTGTGTTGATCTCGAATGGGATGTGGTATGGTTGTGTTGATCTCGTATTACTTTTGTACGCATGTATTTTGATCTGGGTTGGTTGTGTAGTGTATGTATGTGTTGATATCGTATTGGTTGTGTATGTCTCGCATTGGTTGTGTATGTATGTGTTGATCTCGCATTGGTTGCGTATAGTTGTGTTTATCTCGTATTGGTTGTGTAAGTGTGTGTTGTATGTGTTGATTCGTATTGGTTATGTAAGTGTGTGTTGTATGTGTTGATCTCGTATTGGTTGTGTACGTGTGTGTTGTATGTGTTGATATCGTATTGGTTGTGTATGGTTGTGTTGATCTCGTATTATGGTTGTGTTGATCTCGTATTATAGTTATGTTGATCTCGTATTGGTTGGGTATGGTTGTGTTGATCTCGTATTGGTTGTGTATGTCTCGCATTGGTTGAATAGTGTATGTCTGTGTTGATCTCGTATTGGATGGATGTGTTGATCTCGTATTGGTTGTGTATGTCTCGCATTGGTTGCATAGCGTATGTGTGTTTTGATCTCGTTTTGGTTGTGCAGTGTATGTATGTGTTGATCTCGCGTTGGTTGTATAGTGTATGTGTGTGTTGATCTCGCATTGGTTGTGTATGTATGTGTTGACCTGGCATTGGTTGTGCATGTATGTGTTGATCTCGCAATGGTTGTGTATGGGTGTGTTGACCTCTTAAGGAAGATTCCACCTCTAAGAGAGATCTACCACTAAGAGACATTCGACTTCTAAAAGAGATTCGACCTCTAAGAGAGATTTCACCTCCCCTCTAATGAGACTAAGAGAGACTTCACCTCTACAGAGATTTCACCTCTAAGAGAGACTTTTCACATCTAAAAAACACTAAGAGTGATTCCACCTCTAAGAGAGACTTCACTTTCAAGAGAGATTTCAGATTTCACCTCTTAGAGAGATTTCACCTCTAATGAGAGATTTCACCTCTTAGAGAGATTCCACCTCTAAGAGAGATTCCCCTCTAAGAGAGATTCCACCTCTAAGAGAGATTCCACCTCGAAGAGAGATTTCACCTCTAAAAGCGATTTCACCTCTAATGAGACTTTACCTCTAGAGATGAGAGATATGAGTAGACACATTCCACCTCTAATTTGGTTTTGTAAATCTAGAGAGATTCCACCTCCAATGCGACTTCACCTCTAGAGACATTTCACCTCTAGAGACATTCTAAGAGAGATTTCACCTCTCATCTCTAAGAGAGATTCCACCTCTAAGAAAGATTCCACCTCCAATGAGGAGATTTCCACCTCGAAGAGAGATTCCACCTCTAATGAGAGATCCACCTCTAAGAAAGATTCCACCTCCAATGAGGAGATTTCCACCTCTATGAGAGATTTCACCTCTAAGAGAGATTTCCACCTCGAAGAGAGATTCCACCTCTAATGAGACTTCACCTCTAATGAGACTTCACCTCTAGAGAGATTTCACCTCTCATCTCTAAGAGAGACTTCACCTCTAGAGATATTCCACCTCTAAAAGAGATTCCACCTGTAAGAGAGATTTCACCTCTGAGACTTCACCTCTAGAGAGACTTCACCTCTCATCTCTAAGAGAGACGACTTCACCTCAAGAGAGATTCCACCTCTAGAGAGACTTCACCTCTATAAGAGAGACTTCACCTCTCACTTCACCTCTAGAGAGATTCTACCTCTAAGAGAGATTTCACCTCTAAGAGAGATTCCACCTCTAAGAGAGATTCCACCTCTAAGAGAGATTCCACCTCTAAGAGAGATTCCACCTCTAAGAGAGATTCCACCTCTAAGAGAGATTCCACCTCTAAGAGAGATTCCACCTCTAAGAGAGATTCCACCTCTAAGAGAGATTCCACCTCTAAGAGAGATTCCACCTCTAAGAGAGATTCCACCTCTAAGAGAGATTCCACCTCTAAGAGAGATTCCACCTCTAAGAGAGATTCCACCTCTAAGAGAGATTCCACCTCTAAGAGAGATTCCACCTCTAAGAGAGATTCCACCTCTAAGAGAGATTCCACCTCTAAGAGAGATTCCACCTCTAAGAGAGATTCCACCTCTAAGAGAGATTCCACCTCTAAGAGAGATTCCACCTCTAAGAGAGATTCCACCTCTAAGAGAGATTCCACCTCTAAGAGAGATTCCACCTCTAAGAGAGATTCCACCTCTAAGAGAGATTCCACCTCTAAGAGAGATTCCACCTCTAAGAGAGATTTCACCTCCCCTCTAATGAGGCTTCACCTCTAGAGAGATTTCACCTCTGAGACTTCACCTCTAGCCTCTCATCTCTAAGAGAGACTTCACCTCTAGAGATATTCCACCTCTAATGAGACTTCACCTCTAGAGAGATTCTACCTCTAAGAGAGATTTCACCTCTAAGAGAGATTCCACCTCTAATGAGACTTCACCTCTAGAGAGATTTCACCTCTTCTCTCTAAGAGAGACTTCACCTCAAGAGAGATTCCACCTCTAAGAGAGATTCCACCTCTAAGAGACATTCCACCTCTAAGAGAGATTCCACCTCTAAGAGAGATTTCACCTCCCCTCTAATGAGGCTTCACCTCTAGAGAGATTTCACCTCTGAGACTTCACCTCTAGCCTCTCATCTCTAAGAGAGACTTCACCTCTAGAGATATTCCACCTCTAATGAGACTTCACCTCTAGAGAGATTCTACCTCTAAGAGAGATTTCACCTC
>QXVZ01029661.1:0-18602 GCA_008931825.1 Phallusia fumigata
ACCGTACCGCACCAACGTACCGTACTCCACTGCCATCTATTGTCAGCAATAGAAAAGTCACGGTACGTGTTGAGATGAGCGTACCACCTACCTCGCTACAAGGGGCGTATTGTACCTTTTACTGATTTTTGCGCGAACCGCACCGTACCAACGTATCGTACTCCACTGCCATCTATTGTCAGTGATAGGAAATTCACGGTACGCGTAGAGATGAGCGTACCACGTACCTCGATGCGAATGTACCACCGCACCGTACCTTTTATGAATTTTGCTGCGTTACGCACCGTACCGCCATCCTTGATTTGCAGAATTATTGGGTATGTATAGTGGCGTATTGAAACATATGCCGCTATTTGTAAATAGCTATCCAGAATAAAAACACAGCTTGTGTCAACAAATAGTTTCCACTGAAATTACTGGTAGATATGGTCCCACACACTGTGAAAAATTCGGTTAATTTCCAACCTTGACTTTAACATGCTGAAAATTTCCTTAGCCCAGTGTAGGAACACACTTTTCTAACACGAAGCAAAGGTATTTCAAATATATTTTGTTTAAATCCGCAATTAACCTTGGTTTTCGAACCCCAACAGCGGTACGGGGCGGCCGATCTTGTTTCTTTGTAGGTAAGTTTTGATTGATATGTATAGCTTGTTTTGTTTCAGGCTCGATGTAGTTTTCGACATCCCCGCCAAACTACGTCACGACACGACCCACAACGTTATCCTCACGACGTTTGATGCAGTGCTTGGAAGGCATTTCACTGTCAGAATGACAGTGCGGACGAATGGCGCTGTGATTTTCAACCAACAAGTATGTTCGTTTTGTAGATCAATACGTTGTAAGATATTGTAGTTTGTTTGCCTTATGTAGTGTAAGGAACACGAATGCCTAGAATACGGAAGTTTTATCAGTGGCCGAGGTCACGCTTTGTATTTGTGCAGTACATTGAGTTGTGTTAAGTAAAGTTGAGTTTATTTCGCTTGATGAAAGATGTCCTAGCGACACAGTACCGCTAAAATAATCACCAAGCCGGAGGTAACGCAACGTTAGGATATTAATGGGCGCGAATAGAGGGCACACTTGGTGGATCAAGGTAGAACGCCATTACAAGCCATTATATGACGGGGGCTTACATAGAGAGTAAGGTTAAACAAGGCATTTACAGGTTTACGTGAAATGCCGTTCATCTATTCACAGCACAGTGTTATTGCCGCCGGAACGGTCGACACTCATCACTTCCCCTTGTTGGTTGCCCCGACAACCAGTCAATGTGGGGGAACCGATGCCACTGCCGTTCTCTGTGATTGCGTCATCGAAGTGTCGGTGGAGGCGAACCCGTCCCGAAGTTGGCGAACCACCAAGACTGTTCCTATTACAAGGAAGAAGGGTCACATCTTTATAGAAACTGACAGAACTGTCTACAGACCAGGAGACACAGGTATGCTTGATCGCCGGCGAAGTGTTAATCTCGCAAGCTTGTGGGTTCTAATCCCTTCCGGGTTCACCAGACAAAGAATGTTAAGGCTGATTCACACCAGATGCGTTTAACGGCTTGCGGTACGGTTTTTTGATCTCGCGGCAAGCAGCGGGGCATTTAGACTAGCCGCGACCAAAGTTTATCTATCGAGATAAAAAAACCGTACCGCAAGCCGTTATACGCGTCTAGTGTGAATCAGCCTTTAGCGGCATTGCGTTAACAAGTTTCCTTCGGTACGTCATGGTAATAATTTGTTGGGCATGCATCTTCGGCTTACTATACCAATAGAATAATTGTGAAATTCGATAATTAGCATGTAGCAGGAATTTGCTAGTGAATCTGAGTGTGTACGTGGTAATACATACGATGTGTATACAATATGCACACTTAAAATATGTTGTTGTTGTGTGTGTACGTGTAATTGGCACACAGGGTATATCCCGCCTCCCCACATTCGCATGTCTGGGTCAACAAAGTATTGGGAGGGGGTATCATGCCCCAAAATCGGTTGGCACCCACCGGGTAGAAAAAATCTGAGGCCGCAAAGCGAAAAATTCGAAAAAAAATAAATGTTACAACGAAATTGCAAAAAGGCTGCTTTGACGATGGACTTCGTTACAAAATAATTCTAGTCTTTACTATCTCTTCAATGGTCATATCTTCAGAAAACACTGCTTAATGGTTAAAAGGACTTTTCAATCAACGTTCGATTTTATTTTTCAGTCAACATTCGCTTTATACCCGTCGATGATCAACTAAAACCCCTGCCTTCATCGATGTCCATGTTTATTTACGTAAGTTCCATGTTGAATTTCTTCTGTGATTAACTTGGCAGTGGGGCCAAACTAGAGCAGATGAAGTAGTGTCAATCTGCCCTTTGAAATGTTGGGGATGAGTTGTGTTGAGTTTCTTTAACTTGGTGAACAAAAACAACGACACATTTTCACTAAAACTATCACCAAACCGAAAAAAAAACCTGAAAAGGAGCAAAAAAATGGGTGCAGNTTGTGGAAAAAGAACAAGGTGGCAAGCAACGGCGTGTTTACAAGAAGTTTCAAGCTTTCCAAAACGCCACCAATGGGCAAATGGCAAATCACTGCTCGATTCCACAAGTAAGACCGAATGCATTTGAAATTAACGTACACTGGTATGATGCAAATGTTGCATCATGCGAAATTGGGGAATAATGGGTCTCAACACCTTCTTGTTGTTTGAAATTGCATTTAGTATGTTTTTTAGTATTTACTTTAGTAGTAATATCATCAATTCTAATGAATGCTGTTTTGCAGCATTACAGACGAGCCAAAAAATGGACTTTTTCAGACAATCTTTCTTTTTCCTTTCTATTGACAAATATTTTGTTTACCAGCAGGAAAGCGTAAAAAACGGGCTGTTCCTCATATTTTGGAATGAAATACCTAGATAAAGTCTTCAAACGAAATCCTTTCCAAGCTCGTGCAAATGAAAATATTACAACTGCAGCGTCATACGTTAACTCATTTTCAAACAAACTAAGTAATGTACTAAATAAAATGTTGACAAAATAATTCACATGCAAAGTAAAGGCGATATTAAACACAATATTTGCTACTGGTGCACGTTTTTGGTCATGCTGTTTTGTCTGTTTATAAAATATTCGTTGGATAAATTTATGAATGGGCCACGGTGGGCTTCCTGCAACCGGCTTGATAATTTTATGAATGGCAGGAAATTAAAGGCAGTGAAAGAGGAAGATGTAGTTTGTGTAATACACGTCTTGAATAACGTCAGTTTCCCTTTCACTGTGTGTAACAGGAATTAAAACTGTTAAAATTGTACAAGTGCACTCGTTTCTAAAACGCATTTGCAAAATTTTTTTCAAAAATATACTGGCCCAAGTAGTTCTTGAAAGCGACATACTTTATTTATCAAACGTTTCAAAATCATACAGTTGCAAAATAGTTTTACTTAACATTACTTAAATTTAAAACGTAATTGTCGGAAAGCTTGCGTATAGCGGACGCTCTTGATGCAAACTTTCCCATAATCGTCGTTGTCATCATCAATGCAGAACTAAAGCTACTTTTAGAACTTCCCACAAAATTGTTTTCTTTGCTACTGTGATTCAAAATATTGAAAAAAATGATGCACTCCGGGCCACAAAGATAAAAAAAAATGCAATTAGAGTTAGGTTTACGAGGACTTGAAATAGCTTCCTATTTATCATAGATATATTTTTTTGTAGCCGTCAGATCGACCAAACCCGTTTTGAGTCAACGTTCTTCGTGCAAGACTACACGTTGCCAACATTTGAAGTCAAAGTGGAACCCAGCAACTTCTTCATCCTGCCTCACGATACAAGGTTTCAGATGCGAGTCTCTGCAAGGTAAAACTTAAACCAACGCCTTGTTTCATAATATTTTGCTTGATAAAGCACAGAATTATACTATGAATGGTGCTTCATGGTTTCCAAAGTGTTTTAAAATATTCTTGGCTGTTTTCAATCAGATTATTTTCTTTTAGGATTTTAGTACGCTTTCTAAAATCTGCAATAATGTCGTTTATTACACATTTTACAGCTAATAACGTGATGAATAAAAATAAAAATGCATTTAATAATACTCTTCCACGACATGGTGGTTATGAAAAAGAAACAACAAGCTTGTGTGCTTTTTGTGTTTTTCTGCATTTTAAAGGATCTTCTTATCGAGTAAAGGTATACTCCATAAAAACGCTCCCTCGGATTTCAAAATTGAAAAATTGAAAAAAACTGGAGCCTTATTTATACACCGTTAGTCCCTACTCATATCCGTCATTGCCAAGTCGCAAGCTGGCAATAGTCTTCCGTGGCATGAATGTCCCCCAAAGGAAATTAGCTTAATTTGAATAGCACGGCGGCAAAAAATGCTAATATTAAAACTACACTCATAACGACATGCAAATACCGGTATTCTCTTTTCTTTACTTTCATTATGCAAGATCAACTACCAACGGCAGTTTGGGTAATTGAGTATATTCCACTCCAAATTCAACGTTTGTCTTTTATCTGGTTTATCTGGATATCTGGATAGTTAGTTTTAGTGCCTCCGTCATCTCTCAGGCCGGTATACAAACCCATTCTGGGCCCTAAATACTTGCAAATCATGTGCTAAAAAAGCAATAAATGGTTTATCAAGAATAAAACTGCACTTAAACAGATAAAATACGCAATTGTATCTTGGCCTATATACGTGGACAATCCTTTGAACCGACCTTCAGTTATAGGCCTCTCTAGCCCCCGGGCCCGGACCAATTTGCAATGAACTTCCTTCGAACAGATAAAAATCCCCAACTGTTTTTTTGACCTGTATATGTACATGTAAACAATCCTTATAAACCGTCCTTCGGTTATGAGCCCTTTTATAGGGCTCAGGCCCTGGATCATGTAAGTGCCTGATCCCCCCCTCCTCAGCAGGCAACTAAGACGCCACCCATCCCCTTGGCACCATCTCGTTGCCAAACCTTCACAATCTAATTTATTTTTCTGCAGTTACATCCATGGTGAGCAGGTGCAAGGGACGGCTCATATTCGCTTCGTGTTGCCTGTTGGTGACGACGGGAGTTCGGAAACACGCACAACTCGTATCATAACTCGGGACTCGTTTTCCCGGGAGTTTGTCGTCGACGAGCCGATCTCTACTCTGGTGAGTTTTGTGCGAGTTCTCAACTCCCGACTCTGCTTGTTGTGAAAATTACTTTCAACGACAATTTTTGAACTGCCATTTGCGGTATTGAGTTTGAAAAAAAAGATTTAGAGTAAATTGTTTTTGTTTCATAGACCAACGGCGTGTCTCTCAGCGAACTGATCAGGCGAAACTCTCGTCTCATGATTTTAGTTTCCGTGACTGACAGAGCTCAGGGCAATACGCGGACAATCCATGACACCAGGGTCATATTTACCAACACTCCTGTTGTGCTGGGATTCGGCTACACACCCGGATATTATAAACCTGGCCTTACTTTCAGTTTGCAGGTAATAGAAAGATGACTTGCTGTTTTTTTTTTTTGTACATTTGGTGATAATCTGATTCGCTTATTTTGGAACTTTTCACTCCTTCCCCACTAGACAAGAAGTGATAAAAAGTGATAATAAAAGGTTTGAAACCACTGGTCTACTAAAAAAAATTACTTGTCAGTTGTCACGAGTAACTATATAGTGGAGATTCCTTCTCGAATCTCATTTTTATTTTCGAAATTACTCCTCCCAGTTGGAACCACTGGTCATCGCCTGCATAATTAAGCAGTTTTTTTTGGATGTTTGCAATATTTGTCTGGGTGTATCGTTGTTTAGTAACTGCAATAAATTATCAACGTTTGGGACAGACCGAATTCAACGCATTTTAGTTTGTCTGAATTTGCCGTTGTTTAAATACGTTGTTTGCAGGTGACTGCAAAGTACATTGATGGAAGGGTAGCGCCGAACATGGATGTAAACATCGCAGCCACAGCCCAGCGAACAGACGGTCAAAATATTCAAGTCCATCAAGCAAATCATTTGGTATTTCCCGTTCTATTGACTGGTGACTCATTCACCTTGGACACATCGAAAACAAAAATCCAATATTCGATTTTAAATTAAGTTAATTTGGCGTCTTTGATGATTTAGTCCTTGGGGCAATCAGGTTTGACTTATGACGTAGAGTCATAGAATGTGTTGCGGTTAGGGAAAATGTTGTCATGGGTCTCAAAGTTTGTAAATATGGTCATCTTTCGAAATTTATACTTTGCTAGACTTTTCAACTTTTACGGAGCTATAAGCATATCTTCTGTACAAATAGCTGTTTTAAATGTCTGATATTGCTGAAATGTGTTTTTTGCAATCAAACGTGTTTTTTTGGGTTCACCTTAAAAAAAACAAAAATACTTAAAATGCTTGAAGCTACATTTGTTGAAATATGCCACAATACATATACTTATCTCGATGTTTCTGATTTGGTGTAAAACTTTAGGGGTTATTTTATGTTTTTAGACTTGTGATGATGACGGATCGTTGCTAGTCCACTTTGATTCGCCAACAAACGCCGGAGCGATGCTTATAATGGCAACAGGAACGTATACATCACCAAATGGACGGAGCTACCCAACACCTGCAGAAAAATACATTAATCCACAGGTATATGCTGGCTATCAATTAACTATTTAGGTCAAATGCCTTGTAGTTTATAACCAATTCAAAATGGATTTTGGAGTGACTGGGCGAGCTTTGGGCATTCAAGCGTAGAGATTTAACTAAACTAAAAAAGACGCGTTAAATTTATATTCAGTATAATCTAAAACACATTTTGAAACGATTTAAAACCAGTTTTTCTTTTTAAATGAAAATTTGCAATTGTTTTACGCGCAAGGAGCCATGACTTACCAAACCTTTTTTTCTGCTAGAATTTAAAAATCCTGTGTATTTACTCAGAGACTAATCTTAAGATATGATTTGTTGACCAAAACTGACTCAAGATGCTGTAAAGAAGTTAAAATTCAATTATTTCTGTTTTGTAGACATCGGCATACGACGAACACATTCAAATCGTCCTCCCGAGATCAGATCTCGTCGTTGACGCAGCAGCCGCCATCGAGGTATACGTCACACCGTCGCCTAGACAACGAATAGTAAGTAAAATAAACACAGTCTGTTGCACTAGAAACCCATATTAACGATTCACGGTTTGTAAATACTACATAACTGTTGATAAAAATTCGAATAGCTTTAAATGCAGTCCAATAGCGAGTTAATGACGATTTTCTTAAATTCCAATCTCGCTTACAGATTTTGAACCACTTTATACCAATAAAGTCGTGCTTAATTTAAGAACACAAAAGAGTAGGTCAATTAAAAACGTAAACTCGAATCATTTGCAATAAAATGTATTAACTGAATATAAAGTCTCTGGCAGTAATGTCTTTAATCATAACTTAATTTGCTTGTAATTATCCCCAAGGATTTACAGCGTCCTAAGAATGTCGTGTTTTATTTTTCATGTACCGCTTTAGTAAAATGGTCGTGGAAAAAGTTTTGTGTGACCTGTAACGAGGTTTCCCGTCGTTTCTGTCTGCATAATTGATGCGACTTTACAATAAAATACGAAACTCAGCCAATCGATCTAACCGGATTACAATTCTATTGTTACACCAACAAGTTACTTCAGCAGCTTCAACTAATGAAGTTTGCCTGTAAATCATGGTAACCATTTGTCACCGATAAGCCACAGCAGTGCTTCACCTCTACGTCCTGCAAACGGAACCGCAGTGTAAATGCTCGAGAATTAAGGGTCTAAGTAATGTGTATAACAGCACGTTTACCACACTAATTGAAAAACAAACGCTGCAACTTAGTTTGAAAAAAATCCCCTGTTTGTGACACAAGTTCAAAATGAGGAAAGCTTGCCATGCTAATGAGACAGGGGACCACGAGATATTTTCAACGTATAAGAAAAAGATAAGAAACACTGATCTAGAAATTATCAATACCCATATTCATAGAAAACGTATTGTCAGTGTTGAAAACTCAAATAGCAGGTTCGATTGCAACCTCTGCTCTTTTCTATGGTCTGCTCAAAACCAGTGATGCACCGAATCACGTAAATTAGGTTCGGACCGAAACCGAATATTCTGCGGTTTTTGCCGAATAAATTCGGTCGAATCTACCGAATTATTTGTGACGTCACGCGAACCCGTACGTTACGATTTTGATAGAATCACATGAGTTTTGCGGGCATGCAAAACAGTCGTGCTACAACAGGATAGTTGTGTAATTGTGTTGCAGTATTAGCTTAGTTCTGTGGGTTTTAATGTTGCCTCGGCCGTCGTTGCCAGCTTCCAAATGAATTACTGATGATCTTTTACCGGGGGTGAACAAACAACAATGCTTTAATAAAAACTGGTACAAAACGCAGTAAACAAAATAACATTTGACCGTTAAGCCTTCGTTTTTCAAAAGTGTGTGGCGTTAGCAATCATAACTACCATAACTTACCACAAACAGCGGAAAAAATACCCTATTTAACGGTTTTGTTATACGTAACTGAACAATCATATATCCTTTGTTGCACTTTTTCGTTGTTAGGCCTATTAGTTAAAGCGCAGTTTGAAAGATTGTGTGATACGTAATAACACGCGCAACACGTGTCTTTTTCGTCTAATTACGTGTCCATAATCTGACATTGTAAAATACAAACATCGTTTTGGGTAAAGACAAATATCACTTGGTGTGCTAGAACGTTATTTTCTGTGTGCGTAAAAGTTCGGTTTTAACCGAATCGTAACAAATTATTCGGCCGTAACCGAATCTTTGTCAAAATTGCTGACTCGGCCGAATAAATTCGGCAAACCGAAGCTTCGGTACATCACTACTCAAAACGACCGTCTCTCTTATCAAGTGACGTTTTCAGGACAAAACCGTTTGATTAATTTTATGCCCGTTGCTGAATTGGGAAATACCATCGGACAGCCCAAACCAAACAAATTTTTTTTCCATTTTTTCAGATCGTATACACCGTTACTGGAATGGAAAATGTGCTTGTCGAAGGGAAGGTCGTAGTGTCTGCCAACGAAAATCAGGCGGTAATTCGCTTGCACGTGACCAGTCACATGTCACCGCGGTCACACATCACTGCGTATTACGTTACGCCGATAAGTTCAGGTGATCACTTTTCACAGATAAAAGTTTCACCTGCAGTGATTCTATTTTGCGCCTCTTGAAAATGAAAACAAACAAACAAACTAGTAAGCAAAGTGGGGCTGAAGGTTTACAACTGTTGACACGCTGTATCAACAAACAAATTTGTGTAAATTTGTGTAATCTTAATTTGTGTAATTGGTGGCGTTTAACACAGGGCTGCACAACTTTTCGTTATTGCCGGCCGCATGTGACTTTATTTAACTGACGGTCGCCAGTAAGTCCAAGTTTTTAATACGTATTGTAACGAAATTGTTTATATCTCGTAGTATCCCATTTACTCTGCATAGGAATTTTTTCCTTAACTCTCCTTCTTGTAATGAAAAGTCTAATTTTTTCCATAACCCTCCTTCTTGTAATGAAAAGTATAACTTTTTCCATAACTCTCCTTCTTTCTCCTCGCTTTTTATCAATCCAATGAGTTTTCATCAATCCACGGCCGCCATATCATGCATGTTAATATACATGAGCGCGGCCTCATGAAATGGTATCTGCGGCCGCTGGTTGTGCACCCCTAGTTTAACCCAAAACTTAACAGGAGGATCTTACATCACTGCCGACTCCGCGGTTCTGCGTGTGGCAAAAGCTTGTAGGGGAACCGAGCCGCAACTTCAGATAAACTTTCCCGGAGACCAGCTGCCTTACCCGGGACAGGAGGTAAGCTACACGTGTTCTCGTATATTAATACTGCTTACCCCTAGCCATAGGCGTCAATTTTTTAGCGAAGTTAGTTTCGTGTGGGTCGGCGAAATGATGAAATCCAAGCGGTCTGACACGTGATCAAATTACACAACGTACGCCTGTTGCTTCATAGCATGAGTATACTCTCTGTAATCACTAATATTATCGGTGCATATAGCACAAGAGACGCGCAAAATGGGACTAAAGGAAATTGGAAATTTGCGTCGCTTGCCACGTACGTGTTTGGTGTAAACGAGTCTTCATAAAATCCTCGTGTCGGCGCAAGTAACATATGTTTTCAAAGCAATAATAGAATTTTCTGGGGTGGCAGTGCAGACGTTTTATAATGGCTGCCAGCCTAGAAATTTCCAGTGGGATGGCCGCCCCCCCTGCCACCCCGGGAATTGACCCCTATGCCCCTGGCAACCAACAATGGGACCGTAGCAGCGATTCACTGACCCTTGTCTCAGGGTTTTGTCGAACGTTTGGCCTAGTGATTCTAACCTTTTTTATTTCATAGACCCCTTTGGTTTCCCCGGTTGAGAATCCCTAGCTTGGCCTATTAATGTGTGTACATTTTAAGCTTTTGTTAGATAACTTCATGAATCATTTTTCGCCAGGCCTACAAGAGGCGATATACCGAATCATAGTCGTCCTTTCAAGCAGTTCCAGTCAGTAAGGGGTATAAAGAAAGGGCTATCTGGGCCTGGCGCTCTACCAACTGAGCTGCGCAGGTTCGGTGGTACGTCTGTCGTTGGTTCGAATCCCACCGCAGACTAGATTTTTCTTGCCACGCCTTGCTAACCGAAAATGCTTGGAAGGCCGACTGTGATTCGGTATGTCGCCTTTTGTAGGCCTGGCGTACTGTGCGTCATATATTAGTGTGCCGTTATCGTTAGTCTACATTAAAGCTTCGGGGTGAATCCCTTTAATCATGTTGCGATTTTGACGTTTTGACACATACTTCGATTGACAGGAAGCTTCTTCGAAAACCTTATTTCAGCTTAACAAACGTACGGTTTTATTTTTAAATTCCTGTGTAAAATATTATGCTTTTTTTCATTTTAAAGCTATCGATTGGGGTCAGAGGTCAATCATCAGCCTACGTCGGCCTTACTGGTGTTGATGTCGCTGCTCTGTCGTTGAGGAAAGATTTCTTTGGCGAAAACGAATCTTCGTCGTCAAACTCGAGGTTGAGCACATTCAATGTTCTGCAGTCATTTGGTCTCGGATGTAAATCCCTGTCCATGCCGTCGCCCCAGTATGCATTCGATGCCGTTGGTAAGTGTTAAATGTGACGACTTTACAACATACGTTTTTTTTTAGTTGTGAGCTGCAGAAAGTGCACACTGTTTCGACCTGTAAGGTCTCATCAGTGCAGCTGGTGACAGGACATTGTTACTCACAAAAAACTGGAGTGCCGTAATCTGGCTAGACTGTCCTGTCACCAGCTGCACTGATGAGACCTTATAGGTCGAAACGGTGTGCACTGTCTGCAGCTCACAAATCGTTTTTTTATATTAATTACCAGAGACCTTGTTGTTGTTGTTGAGAAATAATTGGTCAAAGAGCCGGTGGAAATCAACCAAAAAAATTGTGACATTTATAATTGCCTCAAACTAGTTAACAATTGGCGACCGATTGGCGTTTTATTGAATTACTTTTGCCTTTTGGTTGGCGATTGGTTGTAGTCTGGTTTGGAAGCTACTTGAAAGTGTAATTAAAGCGTGCCCACATACTAAACAGCTGAGGCTTTTTCAATAACGTTTTTAAAAAAAGGGTTGTAATATACACAGGTCGAACACTTGCTTCCTCCGTCACCAACGGCGTCATCGACGCAAGCAGTTCCACGTGCGATGACGTCACTGCGAAACGTAGAAGAAAAAGAGATTTGTTCGGAGATTCTCAGTTGATGATACAGAAGGGTAAGAATGTTATAACAACGTCTAATTCAGCACGTCGCACCTAATTATTTATGCCCACATCTTGAAATCAGTGTTGATTCTGTTTTTTTGTTATACCAGTGCACCCCACCTTTTTTTATTCCGTGGACCCCTTTAACCCCCCTTTAACCTTTAACCTATATTCAAATCTAAAATTTTTAAATCGAAATTCTAGGTCGTAAATAGCATGTTTACATCAGAATATTAAAAAGAACAACTAAGCTACATTTGATAAACTTTTTAGATTCATTACAAAACTATTGAGTTGAGTTTATTTGGCTTGGTGAAGAAAACATAGCGACACAATAGCACTAAAACAATCACCAAGCCGGAAATAGCTGCGCAACGTTAAAACGTTACGAGGCGCAAAAATGTGGAGGGCGCAATTGGTGGGTCAAGGTCGAACGCGCTGTAGCTACACCGTCATTGTAAGGCGTTGTGTGACGGGGCTAACAAGAGAGAGTGAGTTTGGCGCAATATGAGAAAACACGACTGGGGAGTGACGTTGGTGGAACCAGTCGAGGGGGCCTTAGAATCTAACCACCCGAGCTAGGGAAAGATGGTGGGGTTCGACAGGAAAACAAACCACCGAAAGAAACTCTGCCGGATAGTTTCAAGCGCCGGAAGGAAGAACACACGTAAAAAATGCTTTAAAGTTGTATAGTAGTACAAGTTGGACTAATATAAGGATTAAAAACAATTACGGTTAGTCAGTATTCAGTATACTGGTATTAGCATTAGCTTTGAAATGATATTTAATCAATGAATGAAACAATTTTAACTAAATTCTCCAATTGCAAATACACAATTCCCCGTAGTGGGAATTTCCCCCGGCTAAAAAAACCCTGCGTTACACTGATTGGATCGTGACGTCGCAGTGACGATTTTGCCACGTCACAATGATCAACTCATGACGTAAAAATGTAAACACAAATCCTCGTTATCAGCAACAAAAAAACAATTCTGACTCCACCCGAATACAACTAAAGTCGAACTAAAAAATTTTAAAATTTACTCTTTTTTAGCTGAAAAATATTACGGAAGTGTTTACGAGTGTTGTGAGATTGGAGCGTTGGATGTTTCAAGCGTTGTGAACATTCCAAGCGGCAGAAACTATTGTGAAGAGCGCAGGAGATCCTTATCACTGAATGAGGAATGTCAGAACGCGTTCATGTCATGTTGTGCTGAAGCCAAGTGCAGACGAGATAACCCGAATGATGTTGATAGTTGCACCAGGTAAGCTTAGTTCCCTGTTTTGAGGTGAGCAAATTTCCAAACGAGCTTCGCGCCATCAACAGCGACGGTTTCACTAGACGTTTAAATCATTAAAAAACGCACTTTCTCTCTCTCTCTCTCTCTCTTTCTTGCCCCTTCTTTATTTCTTTATCTCTCTCTCTCTCGCGCGCTCTTTTTATCTCACTCTTTCCATCTCCGTTTTTCTCTCTTTTCCTCCCCCTTTTCTCTTCCTATTTCTGTCTCTAACAAACGTTTAAGTTTCCGATTGGATTTATCTCAGTATAAACGACCATAAAAGTAAAGTGGTTGCCCTACTAAGCTAAGCTAAACTTCGATCTTAGATTAAAGCAATGCATTCTTTCCTGGGTAAACGGCNGGAAACTTAAAACGGCCTCCTCGAGGGCCAAGGACAGTTGTGGGTTAAACCATGTTGTTAAACAACACATGATGGCTGTGGTACAACAAATACCAGAAAAATGTTATACGCCGCTATAAAACCCTTGTAAGTTACACTACAACAGGATGTTTCTTGATTTTATTCAGGCGACAATCGACATCGAGTCGACAGAGGGACTCTGCGGGAGTAACACGCCCGGAACCTCGCCGGAAACCATCACCATGAACCCTTCGTCGGGCGGAATTCCATCGTCCGAATTTCTGCGTTTCACTGTCATACCCGTCACAACTGGAGATCTCAAAGTCAAGGTAAAACGATTCAGTAAATAATGTCAAGTATTGAAAACATATTTACTAATGAACTTGTATATCGTAAATGCATTCTATTGCAAACGTTATGCAATGTATTCACTATTTACAAGTTCTCTGGCAAAAATGTTTTTATGTAAGCCACCCTTTAAATCTTATGTACCAAATGTCAAGTATGCGCTTTAATCAATGAAAACGAAACAGTTCAAACTGCGATTTATCCTAATTGTGGTAGTTGTATACTGTTACTGGTTTAATGGACCTTACTGCTATAATATTTCATCACATAACATAACATGACACCATGTCTTTACATTTGAGGTTTTTTTGAATTCGAGGGTTCGAATCTCAGCAGTGGTTAAGTTCTTTTTGCCTTTGCATTTAATATGTATAAAATTGCTTTAGATTATCTTGAAAAAGAGGCAGCAGGGCGAGAGGAAGCCATCGTTCGTGGACAAAGTTGTGAAAGTCCTTCAAGTGGTATCAGAAGGTGAAAGGCAACGAAAAGTCGAGTGGATTCTGGTGGACACAAAAGCAGCAAGATTGCGGAGACAACGACCCTCCACTTCGAGAACGAGCAAGAAAATTAAGCTCGCTTTCCCACCGAACGCAATACCAGGGACCGAAAAGGTAGATTCGGATCAAGTTCTTTAAACATTATTTTTGTCGTTTTATGCTAGGCATGTCAATGGATCCATGTAGCCCCTTTAAAGATTTCATACGGTCCGGCCGACATTTCTAAGTTTGCCAAAACCGTGTCTCTGGCTCATTTCTGTCAAAAGTTAGGATTTTTTTGATAAAAACCCAGAATCAACCGCTTATTCGTAGTTAGTTCGCGGGGGCAACAGAGTTTAACATGTTCGCTTTAATCCATTTTAACGAGGTGCGTCATGTCGAAACACTGCAGATCACTTAACCGTTTTCGAGTTGATCCAAGACGTGAAAATACGCATAAAAATGTGCTGCCGGTTTTATACCAAAATGTTGACTAATCATGCACACAATTCACGGTTTTAAATAGTCTTAAAAAGAAGATACGAACATGTACTTGTGTGTGAAACATTTTCTACGTAAACGCATTGCTGATGATGATAACAGCGTTTGTCGAAACATAGAAAACGTTCCACACAAGTAGAGGCTTGTATCTTCTTATTGACAATTTTTGTTACCGAATACAATTCTGTCATTACAGTTAATAATTTCTCTATACATATGGCCACAACCGTGTTTACGAAGTCTACGAGGAGTATTACTGAATTAAGTTTGATTTCGTATTCTTTTCCAGGCCACTATGCATTTGCATGGGGTCAGTTCGGCCGCCACGAAAAGTCCAACTACCAACGACGCCGATGCGACGATTGCGCAACATTTGTATTCCCTGCAATCTACATCTGTCAAGTGAGTAACGATCTGTGCCCAGCATGCCCACGGTTCTCAAATTCTGTCTCGTTTCAGTATTCCAAAACGTCGCACAATAATTCCGTTGGATAGGTTTTTGTTTTTCACACAACATACGGACAGCTTTATGGGGTTGTTCAGTCGAAACCAAAAATCCGCTAGGTGGCAGCACCTTCCCTGTCATAAGATGCACTAGTTATGCTGGAGACGTTATTGATAGCTTTTTGCAGGTGTTTTGTGTTTTTTTCTGCTCGAAATTTATGTTAGGAATTAATAAACTGAAAGCATAACTGCCAGAGGATGTACAGTGAATACATTTCATTGCAAACGTTTCGACAATCACTGTTGTCATCATCAGTGCATGATGACTAGCAGCTTAAAATCGCGTGTTTTCATTTGTTTTTTGATTGATTGATACAACTTACAATTTGCGTCTTTATTAAATTCTTATCGCTGCTGCAATAAAAATCTAGCCTACATTTCCAAAGGCAACACCATGAACATTAAAACAGATGTTTTGCTTCCGGCGTGTTACAGGCATTTGCTAAAGCATTAGAAGGCGTGTTGTGTCAGTGCGTGTGCTATTGTTCGTCCGGTGTAGTATATCTATGTGTGCGCGCGCTCTTCATTTTTTCCTTTAAAGCCGATTTCATTTTTTCGTTTTTTATCGTAGTGAGTTGTATTTCGCGTTGAGTGTTATTCACCCCGAGGAAGACGACCTGTGTAGGACGTATAGGATTCGCCAGAAGAGCCTGCATAAATTCATTTCCGAAGGCGTCGCATAAAAAATAGAAACACTGCTGTATGCCATGTGGCACACTTATCATTACGTACTTATGTTTTACAGATTGGAGTATCTTCGGAGTAACAACTTACTTAATGGTCGCAACACTCAAATTGAAAGCCTAACAACCGAAGCGCAGACTGCCTACGAGGGGTTGCTGTCATTCATGCACGATCTCAACGCCGATAAACCAATAACAGGTACCTAGAAATAGCGTATAGCCAGTCCAAAATTTTGAGGGGACCAAGTAACCTAACTTAAAATAAAACACGATTGTTTTCCAAGAGTAGCCTACCTCAATGTACAATTTCAAAATTTGGGAAGGGCCATGGCCCCTTTGGAATTCATTTAAATGTGTCAAGCCTGTCCAACCATTTGGTGCTGCTGGCCACGTATACATAAAAAAGTTATTACGGGCCACTAACATTTTTCCAACTAAAATACCAACCAAGTTCATTTGCAATGTTTCGTCACAAATCCTGTGTTTTGATAAATTTTGCAGTAACATCTTGCATTCATTTGTACCAAAATTTGAAAAATTAGTTTTTAATGTTTTAAAATCATTTGGTATACAAGCTACTATTAGTAGGCATATATAACAGAAACAAATGGTATAATTTTGGCATTTTTTGATGGCGAGCAGCTTATGAACTGTAATTCTGCTCCCGGGGTATTTTAATTAACTTCGAGCGCTGCTGGTGGGGTCGCCCTGGCGTGTGCGTTAATTAATAATTTTTTTTGAAATCAGTTGCGATTGTTTATTGTATCTTTTACGTTTTACCAGTTCAACCTAGACCTCCTCCCTCGTATGGATTCTCATTTTCACCCACTCAAGTTTCGAAGCCAGATTTGTGGCTCACGAGCGTCACCTTGCGGTTGTTGGTGGAGACGGCTCAACTTATCAACCCAGACCCGGTAATATAAAAAATCGAAACGTATTTCATCAGTTCCTAGTAATACAACCAGCAAATTTATGCTGTGGATGAAAGTTAGAAGTAATTCCTGGTATTACCAGTTACAGCGCACAATTTCACGTTTTTTGGTCTTACTCGCCATTAACAGTAACAGCGCAAGAATTTGGCATTTTGTTGTTTTGACGTCTTTTAAGGCTGCCTGTTGAATTCTACTATGTCCTACTACCAAACCATGGTACTCTTAGGGAGCCGCAGACAGTGCACACTGTTTCGACCTGTAAGGTCTCATCGGTGCAGCCGGTGACAGGACATTGACCGTTTAGGCTAGTGTAGCCAAATTACGGCACTCCAGTTTGTTGTAAGTAACATGCTGAAAAGCCATGCCTCACGTCATCTGTTAACTGGGCATAAACTACAGAGAAACTGGATCCACAATGGCCAAGCAACTGCTTGGAACCAAAGGGGTCTCGGCTTGGTGTCACTATATCAATAGAATAGCAAAGAGCCATTGCAATGATTTGTGAGTTTGTCGTAACTCTTGATACTCTTCTATTTCCAAATAAATGAAATGGGTTTGTACAGTTTTGAAAGATTTATCTTGGTGGCCCTGACTGCATGCGAACAAACGAACAGATGAAGATGTAAAACGCTGGATTGTTTGCAAACATGTAGATTTATTCACTAGTTTTCTACTTATGCAGAGGCTCGTCGATTGAACATGTATATTATCGCAGCAAAAAGTCAGTTATTTTTTGACCAGTTTTTCACAATCGAATCTGTGTTTAAGAACGTTCTTGCTGGTTCCCTGAACTACATCATGTCACATCAAGTAAAATTTCGTCGCTCACTTTACTATACAAAGTCACCTGGAACAACATCCAGAAGTCGAAGATCTTCTTGCGACGATATCACGTAAGTCCGTCGTTCTCAAACTATGTGTCGTTTTGTTTTTTCAAGGGCATTTTTCATAATTTTCATTTTCATGGGCCCTTACCTCCTATACCTACGCTTATGTGGACTTGGAACTGTTACCAGAGGGCTTGTCGCTGTGCTGTAAATGCGCACAAGTTAAATTTGATAACAGTTTCATTGACAGGATAAGATCTCATCCTGTCTGCCACTTTTCGTTATTATCTGCGTCTTCTGCCTCAACAACTATCTGCTTTCAACCTGTGATGAGATTAATTGCTATCCACCCTAGATTCAAATCAAAATTGGATACAATAATCTGCCAACTTGACGCACGTAACAATAGAACCTTGATAATAAGGGTCTGTATTAAAAATCATCGCTGGTTCGTCGAAAGTCCAACCGACTTTTCCAAAGACGTCGCATCGAAAAAATTTTGTGAAACACTGACTGACGAATGCGTGGTAAAATTGCAAAACTGAGTTGCACAATCGCTTACTCCGCAACGTTACTAAATTACATGGGTTAAACTTTTAATATATTTTAAGATGTTTATTAGGACATGTTGAGGTTCTAAACACAAAACCTGGTTTTAAAAATAAGTTTCATTAAAAACACATGAGCTTGTAAAAAGTAAATATATTTAACTTTGCAACTAATGATGAGAACAGCGATTGTTAAAACGTTGAAACTAAACTGTATTCTCTATATACAAGCACTCTGGCAGTTATGTTTATTATTAAACTGTTTATGTTGTTTTCACACATTTTAACTATGAAACAAAAAGCATTATTTCAAGAAAAAAGCAGACCAAAACGCAAATGACATACTTTTTCATCTTTTTTCTCATTTTCCTGAATAAAAG
>QXVZ01029663.1:0-32559 GCA_008931825.1 Phallusia fumigata
ACTTGAAAACGCTTGTTTTTGTTTGCTGTACTCTTTTTTTACCGTTTTTAATATCCTGTGGTAGGCACTGTTTACCAGCGGACCAGATAGTATGTATGAAATGTTTATTTTGTGCAACTTACTGAACTAGGTTGTTTTGCTGTCGGGAGTGAATAAATGCTATTCCAATGTAGGCTACTGTGTGTGTGTGTGTTTGTATTTACAACTACAACCATATTAGCTTTGGGCCCTTAAATTCAACATATTTATTAGAAGGAAAAACATTGCGGATCTTTTGGTTAGTTATGCTGCATGACGGCAACGCAACACAGTTTTCATCCAGATTTCCCTAGCACTATAAAACGCTAAAAAAATCTGGATAAATTGCTTGGTGTATTTTGTAACCCAACATTCAAGCATTTTTGATTGTGCTACTACTGCCAATAACGCCTAAAACAAACCATGCTACCTCCAGCTGATACAGCTTATTGTGAGAAGTTGGCAAAAGGTGATGTCATAATGGTGTAAACAAATTAAACCGCAGGTGTCGCTCAAGAGCTTGATGTTTGATTCGATATCTCAAAAACGACAAATAATACAAGAAAAACCCCCCCGAAAAAAGTGATGTCAAACCCCCGAAATGTGGCAGTTACACTGGGCTAAAATGCTGACAAAGTCGTACCGCCACTGCCGGGGCCCTTTTAGTACAAATACAAGCATTGTACAGAACAATATGAAGACAAACACACCTTACTTCTGATGTGTAGTTGCTGACAACCCATGGAAAGACCGGGTATTGCATTAGATCATTGTTCGTTCGTCCAACTAGTGTGTTGAGATGCATTAGGTATTGAAAGTTACTAATTTCTCCTCACTGAAAAACATTTTTGTTTACCCAGAACCCAGGAAATTCAATATGAGTTTCCAATGATTTGGGGTATGCCAATGTTTAGCATTTTTTATTGAGCTTTGGTCAATCTATAAGAAAATTAATGAAAAGTAAGAACNGACTTGAAAACGCTTGTTTTTGTTTGCTGTATTCTTTTTTTTACCGTTTTTAATATCCTGTGGTAGGCACTGTTTACCAGCAGACCAGATAGTATGTATGAAATGTTTATTTTGTGCAACTTACTGAACTAGGTTGTTTTGCTGTCGGGAGTGAATAAATACTACTCCAATGTAGGCCGCTGTGTGTGTGTGTGTTTGTATTTACAACTACAACCATATTAGCTTCGGGCCCTTAAATTCAACATATTTATTAGAAGGAAAAACATTGCGGATCTTTTGGTTAGTTATGCTGCATGACGGCAACGTAACACAGTTTTCAACCAGATTTCCGTAGCACTATAAAACGCTAAAAAAATCTGGATAAATGACAAAGTCGCACCGCCACTGCCGGGGCCCTTTTAGTACAAATACAAGCATTGTACAGAACAATATGAAAACAAACACACCTTACTTCTGATGTGTAGTGGCTGACAACCCATGGAAAGACCGGGTATTGCATTAGATCATTGTTCGTTCTTCCAACTAATGTGTTGAGATGCATTAGGTATTGAAAATTCCTTATTTCTCGTCACTGCAAAACATTTTTGTTTAACCAGAACCCAAGAAATTCATTATGAGTTTCCAATAATTTGAGGTGAATATGCCAATGTTTAGCATTTTTTATTGAGCTTTGGTCAATCTATCAGAAAATTAATGAAAATTAAGAACCAACGTTAGAATAAAACCATCTAATGTTGAAACTTGGCACTTGGCATAGCACGCTCAAGACATTGTGACATCACACAAATATGACAACAAATGACATTAATCAACCCTAAAATCCAATAAAATTTCATCCCATATGACTGTAATTCAAAAGTTTAACCACTAGTGGGAGCTACAGATAGCCTTAAGACTCTGTCTTCACAAAGCTAATGACAACGACCAACTTGAGTTACCATCGGCTTAAGCTTCATTCAACCAGTTCACAATCTAACCAAGTTGATCTCATTAGCAATTATATTACCTCATAATCACAGAAACTTGATTAACACTTTTGGGGCTATGGGGGGGTCAAACAAACCAGATTGAACAACTCTATGACCCTATCTACCAGTGGTAAAAATATCTCCAAGTCCACCAAACAGTTCATTGCAAAAGTGCATTGACAAGCTCCCAGAGAGAAAACAGGAAAAAACAAACAGAAAAAACGCACATATGTACCCTCAGAAACGCTTAAATTTCTATTATTTATTATAATCAAGTACTAGTTGTGCACTTATAATGTTTAAATTCAAGGTCAAGAAGGCACCAAGTTCAGTCTTGTTAGTCAGGTGAGCAACAGGTTGAGTTATTTTCTTCCAACATGAAAATTTATGCACAATAAGTGAAAAATTAAAAAATTCTTATAACAGGGAAAGGTCGGCAGATGTAATTTGCCAAATCTGTACCTATGAAGCCAGAAACTTTTCTCTTTAACCAACTTTTTTCCGGAAATTAATAGATTGCATCTAGTAATTCATTGTTGATTTAAAAAGACTCATTTGATCTGATAAAGCAACAGAATAAGCAGAAGTATTTACACTGATGGTTTTTGCTGAATTTAGCTCAACAGGGATATTAGGACCAGGCGTTTTTAACCTCTCTATTTGTTTTAAGATGTCAAAAACAAACAATAGAGCTTTGTAGTCATCATTGAAGTTGCTTATCATCCAGGTTATAAAATTTTTTTGTCCTGCAACATCATCAAAGGCTTTAATAGACTCAATAGACATAATTAATGCCATATTCAGCCTCAAGATATTTCACAAAATTATCTATGAAATGCATGTTACAAAAGGTTAAAAAAGCAGAAGCAACAACAACGTCTCTTGGCTTTTCTGCACATTTCTTGACAGACAATTGCCATAAAAACCTGTAAAGACTGGAACTGAAATTGTATCACACTGCAACATTTCCCTAACCAACATTTTTTGCAAAGCTCTAGTTTGTTTTAATCACTGGGCAAACATATTATACAAATCATGATATTTCATTCAATACAGTTCTACCTCAACCTGCAGCATTTGCACTCAATACCAAATCTTTACTAATATCATTACAAACGTTTAAATGATAAACCATTTTTGCATATCCATCAAATAAACTAAATATTAGAGATGTTCATGATAGAATATCCAATCCAAATTTGCGGTTTTTATCGGGTAATTGGAACCGATAATATTTCACCTCAAAAAGGCGTGCAAAATCTTTTGTATTGATGCAAGTGGTATTGGCAGACGCAACATTTATTTCTGTTTATAGTTAATTTAATCTGCATGTTTAATGGGATATTAAATAATAACCACAAACAGACACAACAAGTAATGGGAGTATCGCCGCGAAGTAAGATTTTCTGCAGCATCAGCCAAAATTTAGATGCTTTGTTGAACGTGCAACTCGTTTTAGTTGTGTATTTGTTGTGGTGTCATGGCGAAAAGTAGAATTTGGCTTACTGGCTAAGGCCTTTTGCTTTAATGTTCTTACAACCTTCACACATAACTGTAGCGACCATGTTGTTTAGACGTTTAAAGGAAAATCACCCTCGGTTGTACTTATGTCACCGAATAATTACAAAACTTTCCATTTGTGATACTTGTAAGCATGCGGTTGTTTACAAATCGCTTTAATCGTTTGGGGACAGCTGAAGGCTATAGGGTCAAATGAAACAGATGGCACAAATCAAAGATCTGCCAGCTGTGAAAGTTTCATCCAAATCCACCAAACATTTCATGCAAAATGACATGGACAAGCTGCAGGCTACAAAAAAAACCATAACAAACAGAGTGAAAACCACACAGGTCCTCTTCAGGATAAGGGCTTAAATTTCTACTTTTGTTCATAACCAAGTACTAGTTGTGCACTTACAGTGTTTAAATGTCACCGAATAATGCACCTTACTTGATCTTGTCAGGCAGGAGGTTTAAGCTTGATTCCTGTAGTTGGTTGTGAAATTAAAACTTCGGAGGCATATGTGATAGTTTGCTTGATAGACAGATCAGTGATGGTTAATCTGACCCATGTGACTGTTTATGGTGCAGAAGGTTGGTGGTGGCTCAGCTTCATGTCCTGTCAATTTTGTAGCAGTGTCAATAGATGAAGAAAACCTGACCTTTAAAAAGATTGCTGTTTTTAATCACATACTGGCAGCTGCTGATGTTAATCAAATGCATCAATCAGCTTCGATAAATATTCACATTGTGCAGTTTTAACGCTTTTCACAAATGGCGGGGAAAGTTATTTTCCTATTGTCGGCCATTTGAGTTTATACATTGTTTGACAAATATTTCACATACTACAAGGCGATTAGTAGACATCATTTGCCAATTCTGGACCAAGGCCTCCTCCTTAAAAAGCCAATCCCATCTACTAATTTATTGGTAGTTCAAAAAGACTAATTCATTTGATTCTAGCAAAAGCACTTGCTTTATCCGATTAATAGTGAAACATTAGCTCTGATAAAACCACAGCATAAGTGACATTAGTGCAAGACAATTAGTCTATCACTTTGATGAAACTTTGTAATCAAACAATAGAAAGACCTCTTTGTAGTCAACAGAAGTTATATTGGGATCGCTCCTCAATTTATCCAGGTTGTAAAACTTTGATTTGAACTTTGCAGCGTCATCATAAGTTACTTGTTTGGAGCTCAATAAATATCTTAAACAGCATCAGAATATTTCACAGATTTAACCATGACGTTTTCCCAAAATTTATCTGATTAAACTAAGCAGGGTTTGGAGTTTTCTTGTTTGAAAAGAAACAACAACATGTCTAATTTTTGATTTACAGACTATTATCATGAAAAACCCACAGATTCAAAGTGTACATCGAACAGTAAAGATAAAATGATTAAAATTAAATTTTCCACAATCCCAACCCAGGTAAACTGACAGGAAAAAAGAAATATATTACTTCATATTTATTTAAATAACCAGAAATGAAGTCTGTGGCAACAAGAATGACATTATTTACAAAAGTATTAAGTAAATGTGTTAATTCATAACATCTAATGCCAGAATTTTGGTTAAGAATGCCATCCAACGTAAAGAGGTTATTGTGTTTAAACTATCCTGGACATAGCAATAAGGTTAGCAGTAAGCTTTTCCACAATCTGAATTCCCAACGTTCAAGCATCTTATGCTTCTTGACAACAAATTACGATAACTTTTATGCAATAAACTTTCACTCCAACAATGGTTCTAATATTTTTAATTGATTTAAATCATGTATATATGACTTGAAGTGCAAATGACAAACAAAAACAGAAAAAGCAGAAATGAGAAAAATCTGTAAAGGTAGCTTCTTCTAAACTACCATTCCACATACACTATCACTCAATTTAAAAATTATCCAAATAATTTCTTGCATTGGGTCACACAGCTACCAAAGCTTTTTATGGCACGAGTTTTGTACAGGCAAATAAGGCCAGCATTTCCATACATGCAAAATTGTAGTTTATGCATATATCCAAACTTCATCCAGTTCTGACATTGTTTTATAATAGGGCCAATTTTGGGTGTTTTGGGTAACTAATGAGGTCAATCAAATAAATCAATACACCACAATGGCATTTTTAAAAAGCTGTGTAATTTTCAACAATTCCGACATTGTTTGGGGCAAATTGGTAGTACGTGTTTACGCCATAAGTGGCTGATGGCAACATGCCTGTGACTGCCATGGTGTTTCCTTACAGCTTGTGGGTGACAGCTTCTGGGTATCAGCCGAAAAGTTCAAACGGTTATCTTCCTAAATAAATGCGTACTACCATGACCATATCTACCAGTTGTAAAAGTTTCATTCACATCATTTAAAGATTTCATGCCCAAGCACATGGACATGCTGCAGGGAAGAAAAAAGTAAAAAAGAGTGAGAAGAATGTTTCAGAAAGACAACCCATAATAAGAAATAACACATAGTTTATTTGAGAAAATAAGAAAATTTTGTTTTGGTAAAGGGTTAGGTGTTTTTAAACAGAATGACCTCAAACTTGCGTTTTCAAATGCATATCCTGGTACACAATTTTGATTGGTTAAAAATTTAGAAATGTACACTCATACAGCTAATCAAAAACAGTGAATATAAGTAAACCAAGCTGCTTACCATTACAACATTTGCTATCTCAAAAACACTTTTTTACTGAATTGAACAATACCAACTAAATGGCATTTACAATCAAACACTAAGAATAAAATTGGACTGAGAAATTGCCTATTGAAACTAAAAGAAATTTGGGACAAGGTGTAGGATAAAAACATTCATGGGACGACAAATTAGCACAGAGCTCTTCAACCGGGGTTTTAAGAAACCCTAGTGTTTTGGGAAGCACTCACAGGGGTTCTGTCAGCTCTGGGGGTTCTCTGAGGTTTGATGATTAAAAAAAAAATATTTCTACCAATGACAATTGACAACTGGCAAGCACATGATTTAGTCCAACTACAATGAAGATGACACCCACATGTTTTGGCACAAGTTCAGTGAATTATCACAATACACATGTCAAACAGGTATTTTAGCAATGGCATTTTATATTAAAGTGTCTGTTTAATACAGAAGTGATCAGTGTAAGTTCTTGTGCTGTAGTGAAACATATTTCGTGTTGATGTCAACTATTAAAATATTTAGAGAAGTGGAGATGAATCAGTAACTAGAAACTTAGTACAAACAATATCAGTAGTGCAAAATCAGTAGGTCATGATAAAAGTGTGGTACAGGCATTCAAGTGTACCAAACATATTGCTGCTTGGCCTGAGACATTGCTTAATTATTCCATTAAAAAAATTTGTGATTTTAACTAAGAACTGCTGGGGCTACATGGAAAACCCAGGAATTATTGTACCACAATGCCATGTTCTCAAAACTGTCCGAATGACATCCAGTTTTAACATTGTTTAATAGTTTATACCTTAGGGGGTAGCGGGGTAACTGCTGGGTCTATTGGGTCAAACAAAGGAATCGATAACCACTAACAAAGTGCATGCCCAAAGTTCTTAATTACAAAATTTGGAAACTGTCCAACTTAGGAATTTCCCTTCTCGGCATAAACACATTGTGACCTGAATAAGAGCCCATAGCATACCTCATGCTATTGGTTTCCCCTTGACCACAGAGTCAGACAATTGCCATGTTAATTGCTGGAAACACTGCTCTTATGTTTTTTTCTCCAGTAATTGGGTGCATCTTTACAAGCGTTTTTTTTTCAAAAATCCAATAACAATGAAAACGATTTTTTCCCAATTATTAGGTATGCCACTTCTTATCTTGAAGTTTTGCATTTGAACGTATTTCTCTGATTTTCAAATTTTAAAACCCTTGCTCAACAAGTTTAAATCCACAATGCTGGCTGGGCCAATACAATAATAAAGATATAAATCTGTTCAATTTACGGTTTTTGTATTGTGTACATATAATGTTTGTGCCTAATCATAAATTTTGTTTACTTGAAATGGTAAAAAAGGAAATATACTATTGAAAATGGAAACAGACATTAAACGCTTTTAAAACATTTAGTTTTGTAAGCCTAAAATCATAAGCCCTTGTACCTAAGTGCGATAAACTGTACTTACTTTGATTAATGTTGAAAGTGTCTCATTTTCTGACAAAGCAAATTTAAAAATACAGTTCACTGTTGATGATAACAACAACTTTAGGGTGTGATTTCAACAATCTGTTCAAAAACATACACAATTTTAAGTTCGACTGCAAAACCTGGCACTGATCACCAAAACCTGTTTGCAGTTGCTCCACTTATGGCAAGGTACATACAGTTGAGTTATAGACCTGATATTCATAAGTTAATTTGAGATAGGTCTAAATCCAGAACAGTTTTACAATAGGTTAGAATCATTATCATGCAGTGGATATTGCTTTAAAAACATCCACAAACCAGTGATCCTCCATGTTGCAATTGCATACACTCTGATCCTGTTTCCCTATGTACTATTTCCTTATGTTACAATGGATATATATTTTACACATACATTATGTTGGGTCCTTAACTTCCTTGGTATTTTATAATTGGTAGCAGAGGAAAATGCATTGTCAGTTTTCGATCAGAATGAAAACCTGCAAAAAGAAAATAGGGAGTACATTTGCAGAATCCAACCAAATAATTTCTAACATGTCAATTACAAGCTTTATGTTTAGAGCATGATTTACTAACCAATAGCTTGACAGGCAGTAACCTTGAGCCTGCAAATGGAAGCATAGCTATTGCAATTAACCCAAGATCTTTTACAGCATGATATAGCAAACACATTTTGTTAACACTGCACAATCACAGCCTAATTTTTACAAATTAAAAAGTCTGTTTTATACATAAAGTAGTGGTTAAATTTTAACCGCTGGGTTGTGTCTGTCATAAAACCTGTCCATCACTCCTTACGCATTGAATGGTGTTTTGTTAAGTATACATATAAACCCAATAGCAATGATCTATGCTGACCATACGACAGCAAAGTAGCACGACTAATAATGAAAATGACAAAAGTTGCTGTAAAGCACTCTCTTCTTGTCTTCTACATCGTAACATAGCAAAGCAATAAGTTTACCAATGGGCAATTACAACCTCATGTTAGTCAGGGAAATGCCTGTCTGGCCACCCAAATAATCACTGATTTATGTGTAAAGTAACAGACTTACAGGCCGCTTTGGTCTACACCCATAGGCGTCGATTCCGGGTTGGCAGGGGTGGCGACCACCCCACTGGAAATTTCTATTCTGCCACTCCAGAATTTTCCTTGACTGTTGCTTGCATCAACATGAGGCCTTTCTAAAGACTAGTTTACACAAAACACATGTGAGGCGAGCAAAGCAAATTGTTTTCATTTGTTAAACAACGCAGGAGGAAGTCCCGTTTTGCGTGTCTCTTGTGATATATTTCACGATAATATTAGCGATAACAGATATTATAAAAACACTACAAACCAACAGGCGTACATTGTGTAATTTTGTTACATGTCAGACCGCTCAGATTTGATCATTTCGCCACCCCACATGAAAAAAAATTGTTGTTTTGCGTTTGGGGCAGAACAGTCAGCGATCAAACACATATTTAGGGCTGTAAGGGTAATTACGGAACAATTATGAACAACAAATATGAAGCTTCCCACATATCTAAGATTTGGAATTAAATATCCCTACTAAGGACATGAGATTATTATTCTTGGTAGGTGGGTAGGGATGTTCAAAGTAGAATATCGTATCCTAAATCCAAATCTGCCGCTTATATCAGGTAGGTGGAACTGATAATATTTTATCTAAAACAGGGTGTGCAATTCATCAGTCTTTTGTAAAAATGCGAGTGACATTCACCAACGCAACAGCGCGGATACAACACTGTTCGTTTCCTTTTTGGCAAATACTAAGCTGCGCATGTTCAATGTGACAGTAAATAATAACAACACATGGGCATAACAAAATAACGAGACAATCGCAACGATTTTCTGCTGCATTAGCAGACAAATGCTTTGTGATCATGCAGCTCGCTTTAGTTGTAAATTTGTGGTGGCGTCACGGTGGAAAATAGTAGTTGCCTACTGGCTTAGGCTTTTTGCTTATAAAGGTTTTTATAATCTTCACATGTAACTGTAACGACAGCATGTCTGACACTGTTTTTCTCCGAGTTAATTAGATAAGTAATTAAACACAAATGCTAATCACTTATTATGGAGAAACAAATAGCCAATGACACTCACTAAACGAAAGTAAAAAAAGAAATCCATTTCATTTGAGTTGGGATGGCTGTCGGATCATGTCAAACAGATCAACAAGCAGTGAAACTTTTTTTTTGGAGTGAGAAAAATTTTTTCGTTTTGGAGTAAGAAAGGTCTGCTTGGCAAAACATACAGCAAAGCCAAATTAGCAAGCGAGTTTTCACAGGGAAAAATGAATGAAGGTTGGTGTACCTAAAGATATTTAAGAGGGAGTGTAAAAGACCAAAAAGGAACGAGCTGTCACACAAAAAAACCTGAACCTGAATAAACTAACATTTTTGACAATATTTTACTTGCCACAAAAATAAATTCATCAATCCTGTCAAAGTTTCAGGAAATGTGGTCAAAAAATTTTATAACAAAGCGGAGGCCAGATGGGACAGCTACCTCAGGTTTTTTAGGCATGGTGGTCACCACCTTGGATTTTTCAATCTGTTTGTAGTAGTGATGTACCGAAGCTTCGGTTTGCCGAATTCAATCGGCCGAATCAGCGAACTTGACGAAGATTCGGTTTCGGCCGAATAATTTGTTACAATTCGATAAAAAACGAACTTTTATGCGCACAGAAAATAACGTTTTTAGCACATCAAGTGTTCAGATGTTAGTGATATTTGTCTTTACCCAAACGATGTTTGTATTTTATAATGTCAGATTATGGACATGTAGTTAGGCGAAAATGACACATGTTGCGCGTGTTATTACATATCACACAATCTTTCAAACTGCGCTTTAACTAATAGGCCTAACAAAGAAAAAGTGCAACAAAGGACATATGATTGTACAGTTACATAACAAAACTGTTAAATGGGGTATTGCTGCTGCTGTTTTTGGTAAGTTATGGTAGTTATGACTGCTAACGCCACACACTTTTTTAAAAACAAGGGCTGAACGGTCAAATGTTATTTTGCATATTGCGTTTTGTACTAGTTTTTATTAAAGCATTATTGTTTTGTCCACCCTCGGTAAAAGATCAGTAATTTATTTGGAAGCTGGCAGCGACGGCTAAGGTAACATTAAAACCCACAGAACTAAGATAATACTGTAACACAACTAGCATAAACATGTGGGTCCCCACACACATGCAAGTTCTGAATAGTAGTGATGTTTTTAGAACGTGATCGGTTTAAAAATCAGTTTTACAAATTTGAAAGTAAAGATTTACATTCATAATTTAACTAAATCATTTCCTACATCATGTCAATTTTAATCTCAATGTCAAAAGCATGAACTAAACCCCACAGTTACACTAACCAATAGTTTAGCAATGCGCTACAAATCCAACAACATTGCGCTTTTTGACTTACCAAATAAAGGCTTACATGCTACTCTACAAGAGAGTGCAACTGTAAGTTAAAAATTGGTGGGAAAACAAAAACTAAAGAGTGACCTTTAGCCGAGCCGCAACAAACTCTTAACGAATCTCTTCAGCGCGGTTTCGGTAATGCGCTATAAATTCAACAACAACAACAACATTACGCTTCTTGACCAACTAACCATGCGCTTACGTGCTTTTGTACAACTGAGTAGAAAGCAAAGTTATTGTAATGAATCATCTTTACAACGTTATCTAGCAGACGCATTTCTTTACGCATTCACCTAAACCAGTGATTAAATATAAACAGCTGAGCTTCGTCCGTCATAAAACAAGACAATTAAAATGAAACGCCCGCCTGGCCGCACCCTATGAACGCCCGTTTATGTGTGAAGTAGTAGTCTGTGACCAACCGCTGAGCGTTGCGCCGCTTGAGTCGTAAAATCGTCAATCACTCCCTCGCGTCAGGTCGTTTTGCATTTGGGGCAAAACCGCCAGCTGTTATACACGTATTTGTGGCTGCAAGGGTAAATACTTAACCGATCAGGCTAAAATTTTAAACAACGTATAAGAAGCACCCTACATATCTACGTCCTAATTTTCAATACATTTGGATTAGTATGTCTGAAGTAAAGGGCATGTAAACAAAAAACTAAATATTTGGGGTTAAAAAGGTAAAAAAATTGGTGAATCCAAATAAAAGTCACAAAATACATTACAATACATTGCACTGTACCAGCTATCAAAATAGAAAACTTCTAGGTAACTTACTTTGGTAAATATTGCCGTTTCAAAAATTTTACATTTTTGGGGCCTGTGGGTGAACCAATGGGTGAATTGGGGTAAAAAGTTGACAGTGCACAACTTCAGATATACATCTATCATGTGTGAAAATTTGAAGAAGTTTGGACGACTCCTTCATGACTAAAACGTGGGAACAAACTCGCGTTAGACAGAAAAAAAGAAAAAACAGAGTGAAAACAATATGTGTCCCCTTCGTGGAAGGGGACCCATAATTACACAACTATCCTGTTGTAGCACGACTGTTTTGCATGGCCGCAAAACTCATGTGGTTCTGTCAAAAGCATAACGTATGGGTTCGCATGACCTCACAACCGATTCGGTTGATTCGGCCGAATTTATTCAGCAAAAACCGCCGAATATTTGGTTTCGGTCCGAACCTAATTTACCTGATTCAGTGCATCACTAGTTTATAACAATCTCATACAGGCTCGCCAGTTTTTGCACCAAACAGGCACATAACATGTTTGTTCATAAGGTGGCAAAACTACATGTGCACAAATAGTAAAACTTTTACATTATTTATGCCGTCGAAGTTGCGATTGTTCACCAATGATTCCTCGTCCATTGTTATGTTACAACACGGATATACTGTACTCAAAAGCAACTCTAACATTGACTGCAACACTTGCCTTTACTACATCACCAAACACTTCATCAAAGTGTGTTCTGTTCTTGATTAGCGTGTGTTCTTGATTAGCGCGTGTTAAGCTACAACAAAGCAGTACACAAAAACAGCAAAACAGATAGAAATTTTTGACTCAAAAACCAAAGACCTTATGGCTACATCATGCATATGACAAACCAGTGGAACCATGATGCATTTGTAACTTAGGATACTCTTAGAGAATCGTCGTTTTAAAAACTTGTTCAGGGTCAAGTTTCTTAAGTGCCCCTATACTAAACTATGTTTTGTTTCTACGTTTCTCACTGAGACCCTTGTTGTTGAACACAGGTGTGACGTCACAATACATACATCTGCCACCTTGCATTTTTGTAAAACTAACCACCTATTAGGCAGTATACAAACTACATTCTGATTTTAGAATTTTCACATGTCACTAACCTTTTTCTGAAATCCTGGAATTGGAAAAAGTGCCAAAATGCAAATCCCTAGTCCTGACCATTGACAATTGTCAATTCATAAAAAGATGTTTGTATTTAAGGCGCAAAATGTGTTTTTTTCCACTCAATTGCATACCAAACAATGTTTTAAACTGCAAGCCTTAAACCTAACTATGAAAAAATGCAACAAAGGATTTATGATTGTTCAGTTGCGTAGCAAAAAAACTGTTGAATAGAGTTTTACATTTTTGTAATGCTGCTATTTGTAATAAGAAGTTAAATCACTGCTTACTCTATTTCATTTTTTAAATGTTTGCATAAAGGTCAAATGGTAGTTTGCATAAAGGTCAAATGGAAGATTGGTAATTCATTTGTAGGCTGACAATCACAACCAAGACAACCTTAAAACCCACAGAAACAAGATGCAACACAACTGTCCTGTAGTAGCAGAAAAACTCTTGTGATTATTTTAAAAGCGTAGCT
Source organism: Phallusia fumigata (assembly GCA_008931825.1). Lineage (NCBI taxonomy): Eukaryota > Metazoa > Chordata > Ascidiacea > Phlebobranchia > Ascidiidae > Phallusia > Phallusia fumigata. The sequence goes on from QXVZ01029663.1 coordinate 13,381, forward strand.
TACAGGTTCATGTGACATCACAAATGGTTCAGTTAATTCAGCCGGATTTATTCAGTAAAACTGTCTAATATTCGGCATCAGTCCAAAAACAAGGTTTGGTGTAGAATTAGTTTTTACTGCCATATACCAGTTTCTAACAGTTTTGGTCAGTTTGGGCCTTAACCAAGCCAAGGCTGGCAGTACAGTACGGTATGCAGCAAAAATCATTTCAAGGAATTGTGTTATGGTACATCCCTCGCAACATGGTATGTTGTGTAGACAACTCAATACAGACTGTTCCGAACTGCCATTCCTGACCAAGGAAGGCAATTTGGAACAGTCCAAAATTATCAAAAGGTTCAATACAGTGGTACAGCATGGACTTCTCAATGGGGTATGCACAAATCAACATGTATCGTACCGTACTGCTATCATTGTACAAAACTTCCCATCCAGTTTATACTGGAAAATTTCTAACAAAATTTCAAAACCAGGTTCAGAAACATTAAAAATTGACCTGTTTTTTGAATGAAAACAGTGGCTAGAGCCCAGGTAATTTTTTTAAATTCCTGTTTTAAAAAGTTTTTACCCAAATAGTCCAGTTTCAAACCAATTTAACCAGTTTTGGCCTCTTTTGGCAGATATCCGATTGTTTGGTTACGACAAAATCATGAAACTAAATCAAACCCACCTGAATCATATACATTCCAATCTTGATAACATTCCTTTTTTTTACCACATTTGCATTCAGTTCCTTGGATAGCCTACAACATAAATCCATACAAGACACACTGCCGTGACCCAAGGATTTCTAACCAAACCAAAGTACTTAGATGTTCCTGTAAATTCAAAATAAATTGTTAACACTAAACAGCAATCAACAAACCACAATGATATCTAATAAATATTATCTGATTTAAATAGAGTTGAATCTCATTTTAGAGCAGAGATTTTCTCAAAGTGTGTGCTAATTCAAGAAAAACAGCAAAGAAACAAAACAACATGTTTGTTTTGGGAAAAATCAAACAAAATTGGCCAAGCATATGGAACGTTTCATAAATATTATGCTTGATATTCTGTTAGGGCAATCTAAACATAATCATTATTAAAATATTTTATTGATGCTCATTTGGTTTTGTGAGTGTTTGGGTAGAAAAACCTGGAGTGGGAAAATTTTCTCATTCTGTCACAAAGTCACCAACATTCCCCTGAACAATTGTCGTTGCACTAATGATAAACTCACATGAAATAAAAGTATAAAATCAGTGTGAAAATAAAAATACTGTTTTATCAGACGAAAAGTTGTTTTATGAGAGTTTTTTTTTCATCCTGTGAATTTTCATAGTGTTGGAATAATAACAGGAAAGACACATGTTTTTTCATGCCTGAAAATATTGGTAAACCCACTCATGGGCACAACTAGAGGGGTAGGTTTGTTGGCATGCAAGGTCCCTTTCCATCTGTGCTTATGTGTATAAAGCGCCTAATGACACTTGCTCTCGTACAACGCTAATGTGTATTTGCTCAAAACTAAACAAAGGATCAACTTCATATAACACTGCGATGTGCCAGTACAGCAACGAAAACGCCCATTACGATGGAAACAATAGAGATTTGAATTTTAATCAGAAAAACGTTACCATTTTAACACTGAGCCTTACACAATAAATGTTCTGAGACGTATTCTGTTTCTACGAGAACATGCACATTGATAACACTCAACGAACGATAACACACACATTGATGTAACATGCCTTCTTATGCTTAAGCAATAACATCAGATAATTTAGCCACTTCTGGAAATGTGAATAAAATTGCTTGGATAGTTCGGAAATTATAGATTCCACAAAAGGCCAGAATCGGTTATGGTGAAAATACATTTTGACTTGTGCGTCAGTGGGATTTTAATATAGGTTTCTACCTGATCGCACAATAAAGTTTTTTTCATCGTATTATATTTAAGTACATGTAATGGTGGCTGTGTATTGATGAAAACTCTTTGGCTGGATAAAACACATGTAAGGAAGCGAGTTAAAATTGCAGCAAAGGAAATAACCAACCAACATGCTCTTACAGAAAGTTCTGACATGTGTGTAGGAATACTGCGACACTTTGTTGTACATGTTTGTGACTTCACAATAGGATGTGTGGTGATGTATATCTGCATCCTTAAATTTTTCGTAACTCGACATCTACACAGCGACCGTGAGTAAAATAAAGTTTCTGATACGGCCAGCATTAGCCAAAAGGTTGTGAACTCCTGGCGTAGACAGATGAAAAGGGATACATGTGAAAATAGGACCAATTGTGCTTGAAAGGTTTTATCTGTTACGATATTAGCATTTTTATATCGGCAGTTTGTTGCCTACCCCTTTAATTCCTGCTAGTTGCACCACTGCACCCACTAATAAACGCAACGTCAATAAAAATAAAAAATCTATAGTATTGCAGATCTTTATTCCGTGGAGTGAACATCCTTACCACAAAATACAACTTTCCAATCTGGGTTTACTACATTTTTTACACTGGCCTCCATTTCAGCAATTTATATTTGTTGGTATCTGACACAAGCTATACGCAATGCCCGTTATGTAAAGTTTGTTGACAGTTATAAATGCAGTAGTGACAAAACCAAGCTGGTGCTTGATATGCAAGACTGATCTCTCAGCTAGTTTGTGTTCTATGCCCCCTTATAACTCTGACCAATCAGAATGGGTCGACTTAAGAAGTGCCAAAAATACAGAACACCACTAGTGTGGCAAATTTTCTGCTGGTAGTCAGTTAAAGAACCTTGTGCTTAAAATGTTGACAGGTTTTAAGATGGCTGAGCCTACAAAGGCAACCATCACAAAGTTACATTAGGCTATTTTTAAAAGACCTGCAATTTTATAACTGTCCGAAATACTGCCACAGTTATGCACAAGTTTTACCACAGATAATTTCTTTAAAGTACTTCACCTTTGTACATACTGAGACTTTCAGCAATTACATTTCACCATACTAGATGATGGATTCAAATATCTTATTTCCAGGCCCAAAACAATACTATTGCGCGCCCATAATGTTTTAATGTTATATCATCCCAAATAAAAAAGGAAAATAAAATAAATTCAAAATACGATGTCATCTTGCAACAATTTTAAGCGCAATGTTTACATTTTACAAACGAAGAGTGGCTCTGATAAAAACGCCACCCGTAGCAGCACGATACTAGAATTTTTGTGACATTTATGTTTTTAGTGTTTCTGTTGTAATTTGCTTTTGCTATTCTTCGGCTTAGTTTGCAGAATTGTAATTTTGGATTTTGGTTGACGAGAATTTTAACATTTAGTTTATTTTATTGTCGTTGTTTTGTTTGTGCTTTGCTCGTTTCAACAAAAGTTGATCCATGCCTTTTGTCAAATTTATTTGATTATTTCGCAATAACACATCAAAAACTCATTTTGAGCATTAAGGTATTTCGACATGAGTTTATTTATGCCACGCATATTTCACAAAATTTACATGACTTAAGTTTAGGGTTGGCAACCTTCCTTTATTTCAAAGGACAATCCTTTATTCAGCTCTATTTGTCCTTGTCCTTTATTAAGATTTGAAATAACACTATCTGTCCTTTATTTTAAAATCTTTTTGACTTGTGGTTAAATTTTTGAACTGAGACTCGTAGAATCAAAACAAATGTAGCATATTATTCAACAAAATAGTGACGACGGCCTTTACAAAATCGAGCTGTAAATTGTTATGGAAGAAATCTATGTGAGAAGACATGTCATAGCAGGGGCAACTCTAAAATACGCAATCTACGCAATCTACGCGATCCACGCAATCTAGCCTAATTCAAAGCAATCCAGCCAAGTTGAATGGATTTGGGACACATCTTGGTTTAATTCAACACAATCTGGAATGCCCAAGTTAGGCAGGACAACTTTAAAATACGCAATCTATGCACACTTGGGCATTCCAGATTGCGTTAAGTTATACCAGGTTTTTGCCTGAATTGCGTTTGGTCAGTCTAGTTTGTACAAAAACTGTGCCTAACCTGAGCATCATGTTCCTAGACTGAGTGCCTAACCTGATGAAGTTGAACTAAACCAGGCTGTGCGCATAATCTACTCAAATTGCTTCAAATTAAAACAGATTGCGTAGATTGCGTAGATTGCGTAGATTGCGTAGATTGCGTAGATTGCGTATTTTAGAGTTGCCCTCATAGCAGTGGCAATCTTTTATGTCATCATCAGACTGAAATATTAATTGAAAGTGTGTTTTCGATACGTGATAGAATATCAATTGTGTTTTTATGTCCTTTATTGTAGCCTAACAGAGTTGGCCAGCCTACTAAAGTTTGAACGAAAGATTTATTGAACACCAGGCGACAAGGCCTAAATACACTTACATGTTTGAATTCAAACAAACGCCACCATTGCAAACGTCAACAGTGCATAAAACAAACTTTTGCCGCATCACCCACAAAAATTTTGTCAACAAATTTAAACATGCTCTTGATTGGGGACCAAATGGCGCAGGGCAAACAGCGTCCAAAGTGGCCCAGAAAATAAACAAATACAAGAATATTTTTTTGATTTTTTTAACGCTAAAATATGCACTACACGTAAAGTAAAGCAGAGTTTGAAAACGCACATCCAAAAATAACCTTACAAATTTCGGTGTTAACATCCAAAAATAACCTTACAAATTTCTTTCCCAACTATAATGACCGGCGTATACATGACAGCAGGAAGTACAAAATGTCAACGTTTTGTGTTTCATGACCGGAAGATAAATTTTGAAAGAAAGCCACGTCTTATAGAGATTAAATGCTGACCATGAATAACGTACCAGATGTTTTTGTCACGCTCCCTATGGTTGACATGCTGCAAAATGAGGTAGGGTGGCATGGGCGACGAAAAGCCTCCTGGAATTCCGAAAATGTACTTTATTAATTTTCTCTGTTCTATAAAAATATATCACGAATAAAAAAGTATTTATGTATTACGATTAGGCCCCTCATGGAAAATTTTCTGTCGCGCCCATGGGTGGTGGTAGTGTGCTTACTGCGATTGACATTGCATTTTTGAAATAGCAAGGCACTGTCAACTGACAAGTACTTTATCAAAACTGACAATGTCCATTTGTAGAGTGTGGTTCTGCTCTAATTGACGGTGTCTTTTGTGTGTGTCAGCGTCGGTTTTTAACATTAAAAAGCGGTCTGTAAAGCACGCCGAAAGCCATAAAATGCTTTCCACAGTTTGCCAAGAGATCAGTTTCGTTTCCTGTAGGCTGATTTGTCTGGCGGCGACAGTTAATTATTCGTAGAACACAGATGTGGGAGGGGATGGATCTTTTGTGTGGTTTAAATCTGTCACACTATTTGTGCAATGGGGCGATGAGCTGAGTAGTGAGACGACCATCTTTCATGCTTGAAACTTATTAGAGGATGACGTAAACCCTGGCTCATGCGCTGTTCCAAAATTGTAGGTGACAGTTTGTCCAAATCTTAAAACAAACAAAAGGTTTTACGAATCTAATCGTAACACAATCAACAGGATTACATCGGAGAGAAGAAGAGAGAAAGGAAGATCCTTTGGGACCCACAGCAAGGAACATCAGCGGGATGTTTTCAACAACGACGCTAAGAAGTCAGCTCTTGCCAACCACGCTTCAACACGAGGCCACGGGATAAACTTTAACGCGGCATGTGTTATTGCCCGCGAGCCGGACTACAGAAAACGGCCGTTTCTAGAGTCTTGGCATATCCATCAGCGGGATAACACCAGGAACATTAAAACAGAAGTTTTATTTCCAGCATGCTATAGGCATTTGCTAAAGCATTAGAAGGCGTGTTGTTTCAGTGCGTGTGTTATCGTTCGTCTGGTGTGGTTTATCGATTTTGGCGCGCGCTCTTCATTATTTTTCCCTTTTTTTCCTCATTTTTTCGTTTATTTCTGGTGTGTTGCTTTTCGCGCTTTGAGTGTTATGAGGAAGACGACCTGTGCAGGACGTCGGTACGTCGGTATGCATTTGCCCAAAGCGCCTTCAACGGTTCATACAATGCCTGGTAGCAACAGTTTATTTACACGATTGCTTGTTTTTGTAAAGCCATTGAATCCGACACCTGCTCAACTTCTTGGCGTTCGAAATAAATATGCTTTCAATCTGCACTGTCTCTAAATACAAATTGCGTTAAATCTAATAAGTTGAGGTGAAAAACAAATAGCAATACATTACTCACACTTATCGGGGTCCGTAAACTAGGCAGATAGACCAAGAGTGATTTGAACAGCAGAACTGCAAAACAACAAGTTTACAATAAACATCCCAATATTAAGCTGCTACAGTAACTATAGTTACATGCCAACAAGCTGTTTTTGTCGTTTGTCTACAAACTTGGTAGTTCCACTAAAATTGTACTGAGACATTTATTGCCCAAACAACAATACGCCTGAATGTTGAATCATTTTAACAAACTTTGCACGAACAAAATGGGTTTGGAGAATTTTAGTTGTACATCTCTGTCTGAACCTGGGAGCAAAGGTATGTTTATGTCTATCTTATACAGAAACTGCTTTTGTGTTTTTGTCCAATTTCTAATGGTGTATAAGAAATTTCCACTGGTGTAAAAGAAATGGCAGTCAAGAGCGTGACATGTGTTAAACTGTATAATGGCTATAACAACGTTAAGCTTTTTTCGCCTCTTTAATGTAACGTAGCCACCGGCTGTTAATAAAGATGTTGAGTTGAGTTTGTTTCGCTTGGTGAAGGAAATTATAACCACACAACACCACTAAAACAATCACCAGCCCGGAGATAGCTACACAACGCTGAGACGTCATGAGTCGCGAAATTAATGGAGGACACAATTGATGGATCATGGTTGAATGCGCTGCAGCTACACCGTCTTTATAAGGCGTGACGCAGCCATAACCAATAGTTACAGTTAAATTGGTGCAAAGAGGTTTTGGAAAACATTGTTGAGTTTCTTTAATTCTTCTTTAAAGTGGAGACAAAGGTTTGTCTATTAACACGCCTACGTTAACCTGAGTCCTTTGAGAAAACCGCATCTAGCACGCCCCAACAAACAACAAACTCACACCATAACTTTTGATATATTAGTCCTTGGGGCGCTAAAAATTTGCAACGAACTTAAGTGGAGTAACTAGAATGTAAAAAAAAACTGAAGTTCGGAATTTAATTTTGGATGGAAATACTCCGTTTTTGGCACAAAATTACCAAGTCGTAACAACAGCGGCACGATTTGCTATCGTCTTTCAACCACTGATAAAACAGTTGATTTGCAGCGACGAACGCGCATCTGCCGGTCTCAATTTCGGTGTAACATTGCCAGCAGAGATTTATAAATCGCTAATTTGAAATTCGTAAGCTTTGCCCAAAGAATAGGTCAAAACTGGAAGACTTTTGCTTGAAAAAGGAACTTTCTTGGCCATGTGTAAAACTTTTTTTACCGACCCACAGACTGAATACAAGTAGTCGAAAACCGGATGGAATCTTTGCTTAGTTTTTGAAAAATTATTGCCAATTAAATTTTTCTTTTCTTCAATTCCTGCGTCCTGATATTCTGAGGCAAACACACTGCGCTATTACACATATTGGGAGCGATCTCTCTTTCCAACACAAGTAGTTGGAAAACTTTAAGCTTTTAGGAAATAGTTTCAAATGAAACGAAAGACGCTTCAATTTAGTCACGAGTATCCAACGCAAAGTCTACGCACATCAAAAAATACTTATGGCCAATTGTGTGCTGGTTCTCAGTCGTGTCACCTTAGTAGGCTACGTAGCGGTTTTAGAAATTTTACATTTTTGGGGCCTGTGGGTGAACCGATGGGTGAATTGGGGTAAAACGTTGACAGTGCACAACTTCAGATACCCATCTATCATGTGTGAAAATTTGAAGAAATTTGGACGACTCCTTCATGACTAAAACGTGGGAACAAACTCGCGTTAGACAGAAAAAAAGGAAAAAAAGAAAAACAGAGTAAAAAAACTATGTGTCCCCTTCATGGAAGGGGACCTATAATTAAACCAAATGTGAAAGTATGTTCCAATTTTAGCATGTGTAGCCAGGTGATAGGAAAACTAGCGCTAGCAAACTGCTAGGCGAAAAGCGCAGACATGGAAACCATGTTTGGCCATTATCGAAAAACATCTGGTATAATGACGTCAAAGCAGTGGCCATAAGCGTCCCACAATTAAGCCGAAATACAAACAGACGTAACAGTTAGAGCGAGAATTGCCAGGCGCTGATGGTTTCCTGTTTATCATGCTGTTGATTATGTGACGTCATTCCATATTCTTTCGCGCGTAAGCGGAATTTAAAATAGATTTAATAGATCAAGAGAATTAAAATGTATTTAATAGATTCGGAGATTTAAAACAGATTTATTAGTTAGATGCATATTTTCCACATTGTAACGGTGCATTATAATATTCTTTGGTACACAAATCACGATTTTCAACAGTCTCAATAGGAAGACACGAGCCATTGCTTATGTGTAAAACAAATGCTGTTGTCAAACTTTGACAAACGTTTACCGCGACAAGTAACTTTGCGCCGCTTTTCCGAGTCATTCCTGATGATGACAACAGCGTTTGTCGAAACGAAGGTGGTATTGTCCAATGCAGACAAAGTGTTGTATTGAGACATAAACTGTCGGTGCCCCCCCCCCCAAAAAAAACACTGCGCTACATTGCTCTGTCTTTGAAGGTAGTATTGTCCAATGCAGACAAAGTGTTGTATGTGTCTTTTGGCTCGGGCTGAGCATATTTTTGTTTTCATGCGTTAAGAAAGCTCATTGAAGGCAACGGCGAGTTGTCAGTGCGACCGCCTTGTGCTCACAAGCTTGTCATTTCTAATCCTGTCTCAAATCCGGAGCAAATCGGAGTTTAGGCAAGCTAATGTCACCGAACCACCCACTTTTAAGCACCAAAAGTTGACTTTTATCGCAGCCTGGTACACATTTCATCACACCATTCAAAAAATGCTTTAGTGCGGAAAAATGAAGAGAAAACGTTGACAATTATAATTCGCATATTGTCAAGAGAAATTAAAAAAGCAATTCTATCAAAATATGTACTTTTACAAATCTCGGTTTGTTTTATACGCCATTCACTTGAAGGTACAACGAAATTGAAAAACATGGGTCAAAATTTGAAAGACTTGCCACGTATCTGGTGAAAGTCACGATTTTATAACATTTACCTAATGCAAAAGATTTGCCATAAGTTCACGCGCAGCTAAAAAAGACACAAGTCACATTAGCAAGTCTACATGACGTGAAAATTACCTTGCGACTCGGAAGTGACGCCAAAGCAGTAGCCATTAGTGTGGCGCAGGTAAACCGAAAATTGAGGACATTAGCAATCAGTGTGGTTTGATCGTCGTAAAAGGTTTATTAGTGGTTGCCTTCTTGATCTTATGCTACATACGCGAAATGGTATTGAACAAGGTTTGCTTTTGGGCTTGTAGTTATAAAGCACTTTATGGAATCAGTACTAGAGCAACAAGTATTTATTCAGTCAAACACTTTTTTGCAACAGCCTTCTTCAAAAAGTAAGTTCATTAAAGTATAAACTTCAAGAATTTTATTTAAAAAAGAGTTTAAAAAACAACAACACTACAGTCGTTTTGCCCATTCGCTTAGTTCTGCCAAACCATTATGGCGCTTAGATAAATTAGTTCAAAAAATTTGTTACTATGCAGTAATTGCTTTATATTAGTTGGGACTTGTGTGCAAAGAACAAAAACCAGGTTTAAAATTCTCATCAAAATAGCCTTCTACTGAATGCTACAACATCCTACTCAATCAAAACTTACAACTTATGTCTGGTAAACACTGAAGTGCTTCACCATTGTTTATCCTGTAAAATAGAATGATATGAAACATAACGCTTAACTGGGTTGTTTATAACACATTACAGGCAAGGCTCTACACAGTATTAACAATAAAACTTGATCACCATGCAAAGTGAAACACACTTAACCGTTAGGTTAAAAAATCAATGTCGTTCCAACGGAGAAGAAATAAATCCAAAAGAATCAGCAAAAACTTTGCATCAGTTGGGACTTGTGTACAAAGAAAAGAGCCCAGATAAGATAGGTCTCATTCAGAGTGTTGCTTTGATGACGTCAGCTGTGTTGCGGCAGCCTGACAATGTAGATGACGTCACAAAAGATCTTGATGACGTTTCCTTGCACATTATGACGTTGGCTAACGCTAAAAACCCAGATACAGAGTTTGTTAGCACAGCAGTTGCCGAAACCAAGAAAGAAATCCAACAGTTTCGTCAAAACACAAATGACAAACTTTCAAAGTTGAAAGCAATTTCAGATGACGCTAAAGGCGATCAACTTGATGCAATAAGGAGAAAGAGAGTGGGAGAAGTTAGAGAAATACAGGAATATGTCACTGAAACATACCAAGACATAATGGGCCACATCGCCGAACACGCAGTTAACATCATGGGGGAACCACCGTGTAAGTTTGCTTTAGTAGGAATGGGTTCGTTGGCCAAAAACGAAGTTACTCCCTATTCCGATTTTGAAAGCATCATTGTCCTAGAAGATGAAATTCAAAACCATAATGAATACCAAAACATTTTGGAGTATTGTAAATGGTTCGCAACTGTTTTTCAAATGATACTAGTTCGTCTGGGTGAAACTTTACTCCGATTCTTGGCTATTCCATGTCTTAATAATCCATTGAATAAAGATGAAGATTGGTTTTATGATGCATACACTCCATGTGGGATTTGTCCTGATGGATTCGCTCCTCAAGCTAGTAAGAATCCATTGGGAAAACAGACAAAGACACAGAGAAAACCGTGGACAACTGAGCTAATTAAACCAGTCAGTGAGATGGTGAAGTACTTGGAAACTGAAGAAGACTTGAAGAACGGATATCATTTAGCAGATATGTTGACGAAAACATGTTTTGTGTACGGCGATTCTGGTGTGTTTGAAGACTTCGAAAAAAAAGTTGAGAAAAAACTAAACCAGATGCCTATGTTTAACCAACGAATACAGCAGAATATACAAGAAGACTACAAACAATTCAATCTCCATCAGTTTGATTTGCGTTTGCAAGTAGACATAAAGCGTTTAGCATTAAGGTGTTGTTCTCTTTTCATTGCACCGCTTGGCCATTTGTACCAGTGTAAGGAATTAAACTGTCTTCACCTCCTTAATGAATTGCAGGATCGTGGTATTATTAACAAGACATTATCTGAAAAACTTAAATTTTCATTTGCGGTTGGATGTGAAATGCGTTTGAGGTGGTACAGCAAGACTTCAGGTCAAAATGATATTTTGCATCAAGAGCAATTTGTGGCTGCTCCATCTTGTATGAAACAGATTGCAACTGACGTAGGAAATAGAGCAGTCATAGATGGGCTAAACATTACTCTGGCACTTCAAGACCATGTTGTTGATTGTTTTCATGACAAACAGAAAAAACCAATAGATTTTGTGGAATCGCATGTAGAAGCAGTGTACCTGGCCATTACATTGCAGCTATATGAGTTTGCTGACAAACTCATCAATGAATGTATGGACTTGGATGTGTGTAAGAACGAGCATCACCAATTAAAATTGCACATGGCATTGGTGAGCAATCTGTTCCACCTTGATAGATATGAAGAGTGCATCAGTGTTAGTGATGCAATACTGAAACGATGGAAGGGGTCTGATTTTGTCGACTTTGAACTTAAAATTGTATGCGCTAAAAGCCTACGCAGATTAGGAAAGTACAAGCAAGCTTTAGATCTCTTCAAAAAGATTAAGGATTCTAAAGGAATATACTCACCAAAATATAACAGCGAAATGAATGCACTAATTGGAAAGTGCTACTTTCAACTTTGTGAACTTAAAAAAGGACTAGAGTATTTGGAACTTGCATACAATGAGTTAAAGGAAGATGTCATTAACAAAAACAACCAGCTAATATATTCTACAGTGATGGCGATGTACTGTCAATGTCTCGTTATTAGCGATCATGCAGATAAAGGTCTTAAAATAAGTAAAGAACTAATACACGAAAGACGAAGATTACATGTGGACGAAGAAACTGACCCTGTCTTAAATACTGCATTTCACTTTATGGGAATCAGTCTGTGTAAACTGAAAAGATATGAAGAAGCTCTTGCTTACTGTAATTTGATCAAAGTCAAGTTCATTGAATTGGATCCACATTCATATGCTTGTGAAGTTGAATGCCTGACAAGACTGGGCAGGTCATCGGAAGCAGAGAGTTGCATAAACGATTGTTGGCATGAAATGAAGACAGGGAGTAAAAAGGCAGCATCTTTGAAAAAATACTCTGAATTTTGTTGTTACACTTATAACACAATTGCTTTATACCGCGCTTATCGCCATCAATACGAGGAAGCAATGCTATTTGCCAAAAAAGCTTATCATTTGTCACGTCATATGGTGAGTCACAAGGCAATGCGCACAGAAATTGTATGGATCCTTGTTGTAAGTTTGTTTGCTTTACAACGCTACAAGGAGTGTCTTGCTGCCGCAAAACATGGAATAAAGTTGTGTCAATTTGTGCATGAGAATTGTTGGCTGGAGCGAGGATTTGGTCCTATCGTGCGATTGTTTCTTTTCTGTCAACGGAAGTTAGGAATCAGAGAAACGTTGCCTTATGACTGCACCCCATCCATATTTTTCCATGTAATAAAAGACTTGGTGAACAAGTCGTAATCGGGACTCGGTGAACAAGTCGCTTTTGGACCTTACGAAAACTCTTTCTGTCTTTCAGTAAATTTTACAACATATTGCAAAATGTTTTTGTTTTTTTCAGTTGAAACAGCAAATGATTGTCTTGCATGTAATTTTGCTACAGTTGGCCAAAAAGAGGGTTAATATGTCGCCAAGCTTTTTAATGTAGCTTCCGTTCAGTTAAACACAACCTTCACTTTTTCTGTGTCATTGAGTTTCCTACTTCTTAAAAAATGTACCGGAAATCGAAAAACTTAACAAGGTTGTTTTTTCATAAACCAGGAAACTGTTTTCGTATGGTCACATTTTTTGGATTTTCGCATTACGCTGCATACAGATGTTTTAAAAAAAAATCATTAACAAAAGTGGTACACCGTCCCATAAAAAACAAGCCTACTTTAAGATTTCATTTAAGCATATCAATAATAAGAGTTGTAAATAGTTTTTCGCTGTAGCTGTGCTTTTTTGTATATAACATGTTTCTTTTCAATATGCAGACATTTTAATCAAGATTGTGTTGTCCGGAAATTGATGCAAAACTTCTAAAGCGCTTTTGGCCCCCTATTAAACAACGAAAACGCAATACTGCCATATGTTGTCATGTTGGCTATTGCCCGTGTTCTTGGTACGTTTTTTATTTCGTCTATTGCTGCATTTTTTCTCCAACTTTCTGTTTAGTTTACAACCGTGCTGACTTCCTGTTCACGTGTGTTCAAAAATATTGCTACTGTGTTTGTAGAAATGCGTTTCTTGTAAAAAAACGAGTGTGCTGATCTCAAGTCACAATTGCGTTGATAGGAAATAAGGGCAAGTATAGAAAATTATACAACAGCCTCAGTTTTGATAAAGTAAGACGATATTTTTGCCCGTTGATAGTTAAAATCTGTTTCATGCACCTTTACGAAACCAAAACTGCCAGCTACTTTTTTCATGTTTATAAAATCTGGTCAATATTAAACGTAGCTATTGTTACACGACCAAACACTTCCTTAATCTGTGCGCGCAAACTAGTATTACCATTGGTAAGAAAAGCGCAGAGTTGAAAACCTTTGATTTTTGGCCATTATCGAAAACCATCCAGTATAATGACGTCAAAAGCAGTGGCCATAAGCACTTTACAATTAAGCCGAAATACAAACAGACGTAACAGTTACAGCGAGAATTGACATGCGCTGATGGTTTCCTGTTTATCATGCTGTTGATTATGTGACGTCATTCCATATTCTTTCGCGCGTAAGCGGGATTTAAAATAGATTTAATAGATCAAGAGAATTAAAATGTATTTAACAGATTCGGAGATTGAAAAAAGATTTATTGGTTAGATGGATATTTGCCACATAACGTTTACTGCACCATTGCAACAGTGCGTTATACTATACTTACACAATTCACGGTTTTTTAAGGTACAAGCCAGTACTTGTGTGTAGAACAAACGGTGTTGTCAAACTTTGACAAACGTTTACCGCGACAAGTAACTTTGCGCCGCTTTTCCGAATCATTCCTGATAATGACAACAGCGTTTGTCGAAACGTAGAAAATGTTTACACACAAGTATTGACTTGCATCTTCTTATCGAGACATTTTGATATATGTTGTGCAACCCTAATGCAAACTGTCGGTGGCCTCCGCAGAAAAAAACACTGCGCTACATTGCTTTGTCTTTAAAGGTGGTATTGTCCAATGCAGACAAAGTGTTGTATGTGTCTTTTGGCACCTTTGCCAAACAAAATTTCCAGGTTACCAAACCGCCAGCTACTTTACTGTTTCCTGGCTACTTCTCTCATGTTCATAAAGTCCTGGTCAATATTAAACACAGCCATTGCTATGTGACCNGCAAACTGTCGGCTGCCTCCGCAGAAAAAACACTGCGCTGCATTGCTTTGTGTTTGAAGGTGGTATTGTCCAATGCAGACAAAGTGTTGTACATGTCTTTTGGCACCTTTGCCAAACCAAAATTTCCAGGTTGCCAAACCGCCAGCTACTTTACTGTTTCCTGGCTACTTCTCTCATGTTCATAAAGTCCTGGTCAATATTAAACACAGCCATTGCTATGCGACCAAACATTTCCTTAATCTGTGCGCAAACTAGTGTTACTATCGGTTAAGCACTGGAGCCGATCCAATTGCACTTAAATGCACCAAGAGCAATATTGAGGGGAGACCAGCCAAACCGCCAGCTCCCTTGACAGTTTTCCTACTTTGAACATGTTTATAAAGCCTCGGTTAATACTAAACCGATATTGTTAACCACGGCCGATATTGGGATAGACGTCGCAAACGCCACTTGAAAGGAATAAAATCTGGTTTAAGTTTGCCCAGTTCAATAATTAGTTAGACTGTGGAATCTAATAATTTGAATGTGGCGGTAGGGTGGGTACACTAGACACGGCTAATGCGGATAAAACCAACCCCAAGCAATGTGACAATAAGTGGGATGTTCAAAGTGGAGCACACGCCACAGCGCCGATACAGCATCGTTAGTTTCCTTCTAAGCAAATACTAAGCCGCGCGTTTAACCCAGTAGTAAATAATAAGAACACACAGGCGCATCGAGTAACGGGACGATCGCAACGATTTTCTGCAGCATCAGCAAATATTCAACTGGGTCGTTGATGGTGCAAATCGTTGTAGTTGTGGTGGCGTGAGGGGGGAAAATAGAAGTTGCTTTACGGGCTTAGGCTGTTCGATAACCAAAGTTTTAGCAATCTTTACACGTAACTTTAACAACTAGACGTCTGACATTGTTTAAACATTCAAAAAGTGTAATAGAAGGAATGGGGTACCTTAAAAGTTAAATAAACAGTCCTTTATTGTTGTTTTCATGTTACATACAATTTTTGTGTCATTCTGCCAAAACTAATATAAGACTCGGATTCGAAACAACTAGTCTAGAATAGCTGAACATCCCTACTTGCCGCCATTGTTCAAAATGTCTTCGCGCGAGGCACTTGTTTTTCATGTGCCACGAGGGTTGTTTCTAATCCAAGGGTTTAACCGTTTCCGGTTTGGTAACAGGTGCGTAATCAACTAATCTAACCTAAAGTTGGACCGTTATGTTTTATTTCTTTTAACCTGCAAAAAGTTCCACAATGGCAGTGCTCGGTCGGAAAGTTTGAGAACCTAATTAAACCACCCCTACTGCAAACGATTAAAGCAATATTCACGGGCAGTTCAAAATATGTGTGCCACTTGTTGAGTGCTGGTTGTCAGGTGTTTCGCTTTAGTAAGTCTACGAAGGGAGAAAACAATAGTCAAACAATGTAAGTGACTATTGTGGTCAGCTGGATCAATTTTAAACAGCGCTTTGTTATGTGACATGATTCAAAAAAACTCGCCTTTCTGTAATTTAAGGGNAAACAATAGTCAAACAATGTAAGTGACTATTGTGGTCAGCTGGATCAATTTTAAACAGCGCTTTGTTATGTGACATGATTCAAAAAAACTCGCCTTTCTGTAATTTAAGGGAGCTGAACGGTTTGGCCAAGTACCAGACTCCATAATACTAAAATTCAAGTTTCAGCGACAGGTAATAGTTGGACCACCCAGCAAACTGTTCGGGACAAAGTCATGAATGTGAAAAATGACTAACAGGCAAAGTCACATAAATATTGAAAATTTAGGTTTAAACTGAAAAACTGAGCCACTTACTGTTTAGTCAAGAATCTTCCTATAACAAGATAATTCTTAAAAGTTTGTCCTTAGTCAGCTTCTGCGAACGAACAAACCATTATTGAGCTATTTGTCTGTGTATGATTTATGTTTAAATTGTCAAGACAATAAATGGCTTTGCCTTAATGTACCACTGCCGCAAAAAAATATGTACACAAAGAGCTAAAAGATGTTCAAAGGAAAATATGCATAATATTTGCTAAAATAGTTTTATTTCTACTTTAAACCAAGTCCGTTCTCGTTTTAGCTACAACCAGTTTTGTTAAGCACCATTTTGCTCCCACTAGTGATCAAAATTACAAATAAAAATGTCGCAAGAATGAGTATGGGCTTTTAGTGTTCACGTTTCAATTCAACTGTGCAATACTTGAGCACCCCCGAAACCCCCACCGCGTGGCAGGCCCGAATAAATGGCCGTTTAAGTTTGAAGTTAAGGTCTGACCTGATGCCAACCGCTGCGCCGCTTGTGTCGTAAACTCGTCAATCACTCCCTCGCGCCTGGTCGTTTTGCATTTGGGGCAAAACAGTCAGCGTTTAGACACGTATTTGGGGCTGTAATGGTAATTACTTGATGGATTAGGTGGAAATATTAGACAACCAATAACAACATTATATCTCGATACATTTGGATTAGTTTTTCTTAACTAAAGTTGTGGTATCATTTAGGGTTAAAAAGGTTAATCCAACCAAAAGGAAAAAACCCAAAGGGCCTGGGTTAAATGATAGCTCATTTAAATTTTACGGTTGTAGTACAGAATCGTGTGTGCAAGTTGAAAAATATTTAAACGACTTTTTTTGACTAAATGAAACAAACCGGTGTTAAACAGAAAAAAAACAACAAAACAGTAAGTGTCCCGTATTTAAAAGAGGACCTATGATTATTGGATCAAGTAATTTGAAGAGGAAATTGTAGTAGTTAACCAAAACACAAAGCAACATTTACTTTTAATCAGACCCGACTGGGTACAATTGTTATCTCACCCAAATTGGGATTTGTTGGTTTCCAGTTATAGTAGATAAGATACTACTGTCTTTAAAATAAGTGACGTTTCACTCAAGCAGCCAGGTATTGTTGCAACACAACGTAGTTTTTCGTGGACTGTCAGCCACAAAACAAAATTAGCTTTTCCTCCTTCGTAACAAGATTCTTTGTTTGCAAATGTAAACAATACGAGGTAGTTTGTTTGTTAGTAACGGGTCTTAACATGCAATTTGTGTGCTAAAATGCATTTGGCTCATAGGCNAGACCCGACTGGGTACAATTGTTATCTCACCCAAATTGGGTTTAGTTGGTTTCCAGCTATAGTAGATACGATTCTACTGTCTTTAAAATAAGTGAAATTTTACTCAAGCAGCCAGGTATTGTTGCAACGCAACGTAGTCTTCGTGGACTGTCAGCCACAAAACAAAATTAGCTTTTCCTCCCTTGTAACAAGATCCTTTGTTTGCAAAACGGGTCTTAACATGCAATTTGTGTGCTGGAATGCATTTGGCTCATAGGCGCCGACTTTTGAATTTTTTCGGGTATGCCAAATTATATGACGTTATGAAATACCAAAATTCTTTATTGGAGCTAAATAGGGTGAGACTGTGTTAAGGCTTGCAGTGTAAGAACTTCACGCAACGCATATCTGCCTCCTAAAAGTTTTGTTACTATTGCAAACGAACGCATGTTTCAGTGCGGTAAGGCCGCATTGAATATGCAAAACAACACCGTTATGCTCCACTGAACTTCTGTTTCCATAACTCACAAAAATGAATGTTTAAATTCCAAAACTTCGTGTAACAAGAGCGTGGAAGTTTTCAACGATGTTTTGTTTAGATTTAACATTTATACCTGCACAAGTATTAAGAGATTACTGACGGTGCATAATTTTCGACAACTTGTAATTTCTCTTGCGCAATCCAGCAAGCACGTGCTGTCGGGAAAGGCAACGAGTTGTGTCGGCGAACGAATAAAAACTGGTAAAATAGTGGTACATGCTTGCAACGCTCCGCTGCGAATTTAATATTTCTTTCCCGCCAGAACGGCTGTTTTTTCCCTCGTGTTTTGTGGTTTCTCATGCGAACAATTGCCTGGTTGTGAGACAATACCTGCGATTGAGCTCAATAGCGTTTGTTGCTTGTGGTTTGAAGTTTAAAAGAATTTCCTAACAGTAAATAAAGCCTGAAGAACGTTGGTCAAATTCTCGGGTATGCCAGACATACCCCTGTTCGGCGCCTATGATTTGGCCATCTATTGTATTTGCGCAACTTCTGTCAAGTAAGTAAACAGCGACAGTGCGTTTGCCCCTCAGTAAAATATTAGGTCAACAGAGAGCTAGCTAGGTAATGTAAAAAACGTGATAAGGAATTGTCTTGGGACAACGCTATTTTGGGCTAACAGCGCTTTATAGGGCTAACGTTATACACCCCAATGGATATACTCTGAGGCTTTGCAAAAGACGGCTTGTCACTATGTATAAATTAATGCTTTGTGTTTACAACACTGTAAGCTGGCCAACTACTAACAAACGCAAACTGTTCTACACAGTAAAATTGCAACCAATCAACCCACATTGTGTACAAGGCACGATCGCTTTGGATTATGGCTCAGGAAAACAACTGTCAGGATTTGTCGGGATTAGAACCCACAACCTTACAAATACAAAATATTCGCACTGACCATCTTTAAAAACGCAAATAAATGTTTTACAATTACGAATAATTAGCACTGAGCAATTGCTACCTGTAGTTGAAAGTTTCGCACAAGTAGATTCTCGAACCGGAATTTTCACTTATTTCAACTTGAGCTAC
>QXVZ01029667.1:0-11192 GCA_008931825.1 Phallusia fumigata
TATATAATACAGAGGTCTTATTCTGAGCTTTTTTAATGAGCAGATACGAACCAGTACTTGCGTGTAAAACGTTTTTACCTTTTGACAAACGCCTATTGGGAACATTTGAAATCGTGAATCATGTATATAAAACATTTTAACTTTCGCAGGTGGCACAATCATCTGAATCCTGACATCAAGAAATGCGCTTGGAGCGAAGATGAAGATCGAGTTATATTTGAAGCCCACAAACGTCTGGGAAACAGATGGGCAGAAATCGCAAAGCTACTTCCTGGGAGGTAAGATCAAGTGTTTATGGTTCAAATCCCGCCTCATGCACAATTATAAAACGACTGTACAGCTCTCTACAAAAATTAACCGTTGTCAAGTAAAAGTCATATTGTTTGAAACGATGGATGAAATTTTTGCTATTTTGTTACCTTAGAACCGACAACGCCATCAAAAACCACTGGAACTCCACCATGAAACGAAAAGTTGAAAACGAGGGTTACTTGTCTGGCCCCATACCCCAGTACGTCATGGAACGCCTGGGGTCCCTGTCCCGTCACCCCGTCCTACCCCAGTGGGACCCCCAGGTAAAAACTTATTTTTTATTTTACAATACTAACTTGAATTAACAAAACATAACTGCCAGAGAACTTGTATGTAGTGAATAAACATGACAATATCTGGAAGTTGTGTTTTTAATAAAGCTTCTTTCCAATTATTTTACTAACTTGCAAGTTGTGATACAGGCTCAGTATGCGAATGTGGTCGACCAATTTCGCGTTTACGCTCCACCGAGCATGGGGATGGAGCTGACCAATCACAACGCTTCGTTCATGCTGTCCAAGGACCACGATTATTCACAGGTGAATTTTCCGACAAAATTTTCGACAGAAAACTGAGAACCTTGATTGGTTGGTCAAGACCTAACCAACCTGCGTGAATAAATTTAAAGCCGCCGAACATGGTTTTACATGTAGCTTTTTCAATAAAATTGCTAGATTTTGCCGCATAAAGGCCTACCTGGATCTGTGCCAGCGCGTATGCAGTGTAGAGAAAGTTAACTGTAACGGCGAAGTTGTGGGGAACATTATTTTATTGCAAGCCCAGTCGAATATTTTAAACCGTGGTAACACTTGTGCAACATGATTTTATTTTTGTCAAAAATGTAATAATGGGTTAAATACGATTACATTTCAAAAGTCACTTAATATTTTGTGTAGATTCGTAGCGACGGTGAGGATTATCAGCTTGTTGATATCTCCGGAGCTCATTCGCTCTCTCCCTTCAAAGGAATGAACATAATTCGACTTCCAGACATCAAGGTAATGTTTTACTTATAAACTTCTTCAAAATCCCCCCTTCCTATAGCTGATGAGGGCAGTTTTTGCTTTCAGGGAGAAAATAAAATTAAAATAACGCACAAAAATTGCAGATAAAAGACACCACACAAATATTTTTTTGGTTAAATTGGCTAAAAAGATTAAATTCAAACTTATTTCTTTTGAATTTTTTAAACGCGTTCTCAATTTCGGTGTTTTCCCAGGACGCGTCATCGTGGTCGCAAGCGAAAGACCTGGCGCCAGAGAGCAACAACGTGGTGACTCCGATTAAATTCACCAATATGAAAACTGGCCGCACTGGTACGTAAAAAAATCTTTTTCCACTGGAATATTNGCATGGAATAGAAGATTTCCAGAAGATTGCGTCATTTTTTGAGGTAATCTACACCCCGAATATGGGGCACAGGCTATTTTCCCCCCATACCTACAGTACGGCTTTGTATAGCCTGTTTGGCTCAGTTGGTAAAGTGGGAGGCAAGGTGGTGTCGTGGGTTCGAATCCAACACTGACCGAAACTTTCCTTAAAGTTACTCTTACTCGAGATAAATCAACAACCCCAAATAATTTCTCTCCCTTAAAGCATTAAGCCTGATTAGTTGACGAAGACCTGAAAAAGCTCTGTTTATACATCAACACCCAAACACATTCAAGTTTGGCGAAACCCACCCAAAAATCTGAGTGTTTAATCATATTTGATATTTTCACTACAGGATCGCTCAGATATTCAGTGTCTCCAACGCTGGCAAAAAGTCCTAAGTCCCGATCTCATAAAGGGGCCGTGGACGAAAGAGGAGGACGACTTGGTTGTCGAACTTGTCAAGAAATACGGACCGAAAAAGTGGTCGCTTATATCCAAGCACCTCAAGGGAAGAATCGGGAAGCAATGTCGTGAACGGTTAGTCGCTTACGGAAATCGATACATTTCAGTTGCGTTTAAAAGCTTGCAGGCATTGCTAATTATGGATAGGGCGTCCACATGGCTCTCTTAGACATTATTTGTAATTCAGTATTAAGTAATGCCGCAATATAAAACAAGTCAAAATAAACTTTTCGCAAACGACATCACAGTGTAGCTCTGTTGCCAAAGCGAATATGCTTCTATCGTCTTATGCCTGTGCTTTATGCGCTTGTATATAATACAGAGGTCTTATTCTGAGCTTTTTTAATGAGCAGATACGAACCAGTACTTGCGTGTAAAACGTTTTTACCTTTTGACAAACGCCTATTGGGAACATTTGAAATCGTGAATCATGTATATAAAACATTTTAACTTTCGCAGGTGGCACAATCATCTGAATCCTGACATCAAGAAATGCGCTTGGAGCGAAGATGAAGATCGAGTTATATTTGAAGCCCACAAACGTCTGGGAAACAGATGGGCAGAAATCGCAAAGCTACTTCCTGGGAGGTAAGATCAAGTGTTTATGGTTCAAATCCCGCCTCATGCACAATTATAAAACGACTGTACAGCTCTCTACAAAAATTAACCGTTGTCAAGTAAAAGTCATATTGTTTGAAACGATGGATGAAATTTTTGCTATTTTGTTACCTTAGAACCGACAACGCCATCAAAAACCACTGGAACTCCACCATGAAACGAAAAGTTGAAAACGAGGGTTACTTGTCTGGCCCCATACCCCAGTACGTCATGGAACGCCTGGGGTCCCTGTCCCGTCACCCCGTCCTACCCCAGTGGGACCCCCAGGTAAAAACTTATTGTTTATTTTACAATACTAACTTGAATTAACAAAACATAACTGCCAGAGAACTTGTATGTAGTGAATAAACATGACAATATCTGGAAATATCTGTTTTTAATAAAGCTTCTTTCCAATTATATTACTAACTTGCGAGTTGTGATACAGGCTCAGTATGCAAATGTGGTCGACCAATTTCGCATTTACGCTCCACCGAGCATGGGGATGGAGCTGACCAATCAGAACGCTTCGTTCATGCTATCCAAGGACCACGATTATTCACAGGTGAGTTTTCCGACAAAATTTTCGATAGAAAACTGAGAACCTTGATTGGTCAAGACCTAACCAACTTGCGTGAATAAACTTAAAGCCGCCGAAAATGGTTTTACATGTAGCTTTTTCAATAAAATTGCTAGATTTGCCGCATAAGGGTCTACTTGGATCTGTGCCAGCGCGTATGCAATGTAGGAAAGTTAACTGTAACGGCGAAATTGTAACACATGATTTTATTTTTGTCGAAAATGTAATGATNTTTCCACTGGAATATTGTTAACACGCGCCCTCTGTAACCCGTTGCTACAGTCGCACCTACCCCTCATGTAGTTGGTGTATTTCAACCAATTTTTATTGGTATTTTTGTTCAGATATCCGGCTGACAGGTCGAAACCTCGCCACACTTGCGCGTTCAACAAACCCCAACAGTTTAATTCCAATCACTTCACCAGCTGCATCCAAGTTTCTCTCGCCACCCACTATTCTCAAGAGGTGAGTCAATCACGCCGAATCATATGACTCGATCATGAAAAAGTCGTCGTCAGATTTTTTAAAACTCATGTGATCACATGAGAACCGTGGTATTGTTCGTGATAGCTTCATGAAATATGTCATTTTCAAAATTTTAATTGGGTAAACGCTATGGTAATATTGCTTCACGAAATGTCATGTGTTTTTTTTTCAACTCATGTGAATAGTTGTAATCATTCGTATGATTTCTTTGTGAAAGGTTGTGTGATATTTTTACAAACCGCTTAACCAATAAAATAAAATGTGTTTTTTTCACAATACGTCACGTTTAAGACTTTCACATGATTCCTCAGCACAAATTCACGTGACCGTTTCACAAAACCTCATGGGATTTCTTCACGAAACTTAATTCTTTCCGAAACATCACGGGTTTCATTCACAAAACTTTTTTTCACGAACTTTGCGAAGGATTTTACCAAATCTTGTCACAAAATTAACCTTGTTTATTCGCACAATTCACGGTTTTAAATATTCCCAATAAGAAGATACAAGCCAGTACTTGTGTGTT
Organism: Phallusia fumigata; assembly: GCA_008931825.1. Lineage (NCBI taxonomy): Eukaryota > Metazoa > Chordata > Ascidiacea > Phlebobranchia > Ascidiidae > Phallusia > Phallusia fumigata. The sequence goes on from QXVZ01029667.1 coordinate 4,338, forward strand.
AAACATTTTCTACGTTTCGACAAACGCTGTTGTCACCAGGAAATGTACAAAATGTTATACACACAAGTAGTGGCTTTCATCTTTTCATTAATTTTGTTTGCTTCATAGAAGTTTTCCCTAAAACTCGTTTTATACCAGGAAACGTCACCCAAGGAAACAACCGAACCCCAGACCGGCAGTTACCCCTAGCAACCAAATGAGCGTCCATAGCAACCCAGCCAACAAGTGCACCGCTTCACGCAAACTGCTCATGACCGAAGAAAAACCCCCTCTCACTAATGATGACATCACCGACGCTCTCATTGGTACGTCACATGTTTATGAGTGTGACGTCATGCAGTCTGACGTAACGCCCGAACTATCAAGAAGCTTTTTTGAAAACACAAATTACAGAGAACTTTTTTTCATTTTTGCAGATGAGATAATTGGCTCCACCAACTGTGGAACGATTGGAACTTGTCCATCGCATTTGCCACCAGTTTCATCGCAATTAAACCTGGTAATTTTTTTAGTGTTTAAATTTTTAAAAACTTTTCAAAATTTTGCAAAACTAAACCATCTCAAATTTTCCAGCACCTCACCCAGTCCTCTGTGACCCCGAGTAACCCGCCGCCCGTGACCGCTGGTAACCTCCGCCCTATGACCATCAACCATCCCCCTGCACTGCAGAATCTTCGCCTTGATGACGTCAAACCGTTCATCCCGTCAGCAGCGCTCTTGGCCTCCAGGTCCCCTCACAAATCCACCCCAATCAAATCTCTGCCGTTTTCCCCGTCTCAGGTACAAAATTTTATATTTTTCACTTTATTTTTGTATTCACCGGTTGCCAATCGCAACCATGTGCTGTAAAACGTTTTCTGATGACGTCATACTAAAATGACGCAATCCTTTTGATTTTCAATCAAAAGAACCTATTGCACTTGTGTTATTTAAATATACATCGCCTATGGCTAGTTTTTTTAACTAGGGATTTTGCTTTTGCAGTTCATGAACGGTTCCATGCCTGGTATCGACCATCCCTCTTTGACCTCTACCCCGGTCAAAGGTCAAACCATCTGCACCCCAAGCAAGCTGAAGGGGAACCCCCGGAATAAGGAAAACGAAGAGTAAGCTATACTTTTTTGCTTCTGATCCTCGAAAAGTAAAATGCTTTCCTAAACCTCACCGCGGTTGACGAAACGAAGCTCGCTCCTGAGCACTCTTTAGACATGAGTGTGCAAAACGCCATGGCACAAAATTTAAATTTTTTTTACAAAAGTTGTTATTTTTCAGGGGTTCTACACCAATGTTGTGTCGTTCCATTGCTGAATCTGTTCCACGTACACCGACGCCCTTCAAAAACGCCATGGCCGCCCAAGTCATGAAACACGGCCCCATTAAAATGGTACGTCGTGGCTTTGTTTGTGTGTATCAGTAACGACTTTGGACGTCCGTGTTAGGGATGGGCCAAAACTGCTGGTGTTTTGTTGAGCTTGGCGTCTCTAATGTCGCTCGGTGCTCGACCGAGCATGTCCATGATATTATGACGTCACACATAAATGACGTAACAGTAGATTAGTCGCCATATATTTGATCTTCGAAACTGACAAAGTTATGGTTGACCCATTGGAGATTTACGTTTGTGTAATGAAACTCGCCATGTATACACGAAAAAGCATTTAATGCTGCTTATCGCGTCTTATTATTTAACTCTTTGCTCATCAATAAAAGATGATTCAGCAAATTTTATTCGATCAATGAGCATCAAAACGGCGATGCTCGGTGCCGGGCACTCGGTTTCTGGCTCGGCCCATCATAATGCGTATCGGAATTCGCATAAAAGTTTGAACTGGCGACCTTTGAGATTAGATTTGCAACAGTTGGCTGCAGTAAGCTGGTTCGGAACCCACTAACTTTTGTAATTATTTTCATCGCGTAATTTTTCTCTCACAGCCGGACACCCCGAATTCGCTCGACGATCTGTTCGAAATGATTAACAGAGAAGAAAAAATTCACCTGGAACCGAAACCCAAACGAGCACGGACGATTGACGTAAAGGTGGGTTACGTCATGACCTATTACGTCACAGTTTAAAACAACTTCTCATAACCTTCTTAGTTGTGACATCATAATAAAACAAAAGCTAATATGAAATCAGGACAAAAGTTTGTTCCTATCGGTTTGTGACGTCATAAACCTAATCAAACTGTGACGTCATTATAGCCTGATCGCGTTCGAAAAGCGCTGTTGCTAGGCGACGACTGGATGAAGACGCGACTCCCCAACATCAACTGTCAGGTTTCGAGCAAGAACGGGATTGTGAAATCACAAGTGGTAAGTGACGTCATCACATTGACGTTTTCATGCAAACGAAAGCCAATACTAATTTTTTTTTTATTTACTTCAGGACGTACAGAACCCTCCTCCCCCCACATTTGGGCCCGCCATTCTGTTTCCGCCAAAGCAGGAGCCGGAAATCGGCGCCTTTCCGACCCCGGAAGGCCCCAAAAACCCCCACAGNGCTTTTCAACTACCCATAGAGGTGGATGGTAACGCAGTGGGGACCTGAGCTGTTCTGTTTGCTTCGCCTCGACAACAGTGGATGATGACTTCTGCCCTTCGATTGTGTTGTTTGTTCCTATCGGTTTGTGACGTCATAAACGTAATCAAACTGTGACGTCATTTTAGCCTGATCGCGTTCGAAAATCGCTGTTGCTAGGCGACGACTGGATGAAGACGCGAATCCCCAACATCAACTGTCAGGTTTCGAGCAAGAACGGGATTGTGAAATCACAAGTGGTAAGTGACGTCATCACATTGACGTTTTCATGCAAACGAAAGCCAATACTAATTTTTTTTTTATTTACTTCAGGACGTACAGAACCCTCCTCCCCCCACATTTGGGCCCGCCATTCTGTTTCCGCCAAAGCAGGAGCCGGAAATCGGCGCCTTTCCGACCCCGGAAGGCCCCAAAAACCCCCACAGCGGTTCCGTCTCGCATGCGCCATCTAGCGTCGAAGCGCTTCTCGACGAATACGACCAAACGCCGTACGACGTCGATCTGCTCGACGACGATTTCAGTCGTTTCTTCGCCGACGACGATTCTGACCTCACAGTGACGTCATCGTCGCTGACGTCATCCACTTCGTCGTTCCAGTCCCTGATGAAGCCGACGGTGATGGGAAAGCGACGGAAGACCAAAGAGAATGTTCAGGTAACGCACGTGGCCCAACTTATGACGTCATGCTACGTCATTGAGTGACGTCATTGGTCGTAAAAGTTATGTTTAATGGTAACAAAATATTTTTCTCGCTCACAATAGACAAGAATTTGTATTTTTCCCATAATCTGTACAAATCTGTCTTGATCTTATTCTAATGTGTATATTGGAGAAAAAATGAACATTTTTTTGGAAAACTATTTTTATAAAAAACGCTTTTTTTAGTTGAACTCAGCTTGGGAAACGATCGCTTGTGGTCGAACAAACGATCAACAATCGATGACTGCGGCCGCTCGCTCATATCTAATGCTCGTCAACCCTTCGCCGATCTAAAGGTTCCGGGTTCAAATCCCTCTAGAAATACTTGGTGTGACGTCACCACCACCAGAAGTTTGACAATCATTTTTATCAAGTGTGAAACTCAGCACTTGGCACAAACGCAACCAACCGGTCTATGTGATGAAATGTTCTTTTTAACGTTCCTAATATGTGATTTGCACTATAACGTTTGTTCCACTTACAAAGAATAAATTTTAATCGTTCCAAATCGCTTTCTTGTAAGGCTTGTTTCCTTTTTATCATTTTTTACGTTTTTTGAGCTGATGAAAAGTACTATTTTTCTACCTCGTAACTTGCTGTTGTTCTGTAAATCGCTGTACATAGCTGTGACCCAGTATTGTGGTATCAAGGTATCCTTTGCTGTGCAACTATCGTAGTTCGACACGTAGCGTTCTTTCAATGTCACACCACAGCTCCAAAATGAAATATCCAACCCCGTGTAAACCTGCTGCTCCTAAAGGCTTTCTCTGCTGCTTAAACAAACTTGCCTATTAACCCAACCATATACTGCTGCTATGGTCTCAAAGCTGTAGCCCAAATCAAATTTTCCTATTTCATTCAGAGAAATCATATTTGTGTAGATCAAGCTGCTCTATTGTCACGTCACAATGTATCCCTTGTCTTGCAGATTCGATTGCCATTACGTAGCGGAGTGACCTGTTTTGTGACGTTGCCAATACGAATTGTGATGTCACTGTATATTATTATTGTTGTTTTTTGAAGTTCCATTTGCGTAGACACGAGTCGAAGCAAGGTTTCAATTCGAAGATTTTTCGTTGTACATTTGTGAAGCTTGCGCAAATAAAAATATTTCTAAGCACTTTTGTATCTGGGACGTTTTCTCTCAGATGGTCGTTGGGCAATGACTGGTTTAATGCTTTTGAGGAACCCCCGCCTGCTCCCACTAAGGTCACATAACGGTTTGTAACTACAGTGTAGCTGCATCGTATTCAACCTTGATTGACGAAAAAATGTTGGTACAAGTATAATGTCGGAAACATATTATCAAAAGACTAGGCACAAATTAACACAATGCAGTTACCGTTTATTAAAACGAGGCTAGAATACCTACTGTTAAAAGTTGACAAAATACTGCATACACATCATCCTGCATGGCAGAGTTACATATCAACAAATACACGATCTTTGATGATGATAGTTGTCTCATATTCTCTCCAGATTTCCTCAATCTGCATCACAATTTGTTGGTTTCCATTCCAAACCAAAACATAATATTTGAAGTAAGCTTCTGTCATGCTTCGACTTTTGATGGATTTTTTGCTTTTTTCTGTCAAATACACAAATAGTTTGCATCGACCAGCGTTATGTATTTTGTTGCATTAATTATCTCACCTTTTGTAAATCTGTAATCTTTTGCCGTTGNTGTCATGCTTCGACTTTTGATGGATTTTTTGCTTTTTTCTGTCAAATACACAAATAGTTTGCATCGACCAGCGTTATGTATTTTGTTGCATTAATTATCTCACCTTTTGTAAATCTGTAATCTTTTGCCGTTGCAATCCTGTGATTTAAATGCCCTCGATTTAAGCTTGCCTTTCAACAACACAAGTGACCACTGTCATTCTGCCGAAATCAATCGGCGGAGGGAAAGAAGGCGGGACGGACCATAAATATTGCGTCATTGGTCTTTCTCATATTATTGACAATTATTCCAGAGCGCTGGGGACTTTTTTATTTTGGATTGAAAGTATGAACTGAATAGTTTTTTATATTTTAAACAAAAACTTTCTTGCAGTAAACATCACTGGACGAAAACAAGGTGTTGAAAATATTTACCAATAAATTCTACTAAAAATGTTCTGATCTACTCTATGCTGTAACGCATCGGATTACTACAATCTGCTGTAGCTATAAAGTTTTTAGGAAGACGACTGGAAGAATTGTTTGCATTTCTTTTGTTTCATTTAATGTTTTTTTAGGGGCCAACGACATTGACCGTTTTATTGTCAAAAGCATATACAACGTTTAACGATCTATCAATGTTTTTTTTAACTACAAGGTTTGTCTCTTTTTTATATTCGGTGGGCGGAACAACGCCTTAATGTCTGCAAACTTGACATAGTCAGCTAATGTGAATATATCTTCATGGTTGCCGTAAAGTTGGACTATAGGTTAACTAACTTGTCTAGCGCGGGGTTTGTTGCTAGCCCTTGAAACACACCAATTGAAGTCGATTATTTTGTCAGTTTTTCAAGCTCTTGCCTTTCAACAACACAAGTGAATGGAATCTAAGTGAAAACGTTAAAAGATTCAGAGTCGCTTTAAAGTTTGTATTTTAAAATCTCGTATTTCTACTGCCTTGGGTTCCTTAATGTTTCGAACCAACTATGGATACGATGCATATGTATTTGCCCGCTTACCTCAAGCTGTAACCCTATCCTTAACCCAACCAAAACTTCATCGGCTCTACTGGGTTTTCAGGTTCTCCATTTTCTCTAATTTCCCAAAGCCAGCGCCACAGTAATCGTGAGGAGTTTTTTGGGCGTGTCCGGTCTGTTGTGACGGCGACGCGATGCACTTAACCGTGACCTGCTGGTCGAAATAAAGTTGGCGGCTCCTTCAACACAATGACGATTCACTCCTGAACGCGTGCGCTATACGTCATCGACGGGTGACGTCATCGTAATACCGCAGCAAATTGTGTCAGTGTTTTATTCTTGTACTTGTCGTAGAAAGCGGCTTTAGCCTTAAATCTGATATATTTTGGGTCAGCTACCTAAAATTCCGCGCCCTCTTATCAAATATTTCCCAAATATAATCTGTTTGTGCTTTTAAGGTCATTTACAGGAGCGAAATTTTCTCGCGGCTTTCCGTGACGTAACATCGACTGTTTGTTTCGTGTTCTCGGCGTTGTGGACATATACCGTTCTTTTGTATGTCAGAACATGACGAATATTGCGACATCATGTTGTGTATAGAAGGTTCAAATCTTGGTGTGACGTCAGGAAATAATTTACAATAATTTTTTCATTAAATGTAGGGTTGTAGTTTATGACGGGAAATACGAACACAGCATGTTTGCCGGTGCATTATGTGTTAAGCAAGCGGTACGAAAGATGATTAGAGACAGACAGGAAGACGGTGAACTGGTGAAGACCTTTAGCGCTTTTGTGATGTGCGTTAATGCAACTCACCCACAGTTTCCCTTCTCTACAAGTTATTTAAAACTCGTGAAACATTGCTTTGCGCTAAACGCTGGGAAGTTGGTGGTTGTGCGCACGAGTGTCTTTGCGACTACCACATCACAGGGAAACACTTGATGAACTTTGTTTCGCAAAGCGGGGGTGTGCAACTAT
>QXVZ01029672.1:0-20427 GCA_008931825.1 Phallusia fumigata
GTGCTTTCACAAAATTATCGAGTACACCGGATTACATTGCGACTTGCGACTCAAAAACTTTTGACCGTCAAAAATCTTTAATACCCACAAAACTAACACGAATGTACAATCATCGTTTTTAATGCTGCTGTTTTTGTTCTGTACACTATGTGTGGACAGGACACACTTTTGATCTTTAGATCCCTTTCAAGGTCAGCTTTTTATGTTTTTTATGTTAAAGAAGCTCTGTTTAGCACACTTAAGGCCACAAGTTTTCAGTAACATGAGTGCAGACGAATTAATGGTTAATCGATTACATTCGTCCTCGAGCATCCGCTCGGTGCGCAAAATTGACATACTCCCCTCTTACCGCCGTAGTTTACTTTGCCACGAACCTCAGGAATCACGCACTGCAAACACCAGGTCACTGCGGGATGTGTAACGCCAAACTTTAAGTGACACCATATATTTGTTTTCGGCAGGAATCATCAACAGACAGGAGGCGGAAAGATTGTTGGAGGGAAGACACGTCGGAGATTTTCTCATAAGGGTCAGTGACAAGATTTGGGGATACGCTTTGTCGTACAAGTAAGTGATAGGGAAAAAATATACATATGCCAACATTTTGTTGAGACATTGTTTAGGGCAGTGGTAATGAAACTGGTTGGAGGTACAGAAGCCTGCAAGTTTTTTACAAGCAATCGCCGAAGCTTATACGGGTTGGGTTTAAGGATGATCAAATTCTCACAGCCAGTAGCTGACACTAACTCATAGAACTTCTTGGATTCGATCGAATCCAGTTTAGGAACTACTGGTTAAGGATAAATTTGACCACCTCACTGACATGTTTCGCTTTTGATCAGTGAAGTTGACTTAAAGTGGAGGTTTTTACGTTAATAAATTTTGTTTCCTGCAAAAACGCCCTGTCGTTAGTAGTACGTCGATATCTCTGTGCACAAGTGTCCAAAAGAATTTAAACTGTGCCTATGATCCTAATTTTTTCCAATTTTTTTGTGAATGCGAGTGTTTGAATTCACTTATGTTGTTTGTATCACAGTGACACAAGCAGAGTGAAACATTATCTGATCGATGCATCCAAACCAAGTTGTTTCCACTTCTTCGGCAACGACCAAATCCACCACGATTCGCTCACCGACCTCCTGCACTACCACCAGGTGACGCTAGATAACCGAGTTTTTTCAGCTGCGCAACATTTTTGTCTCTTTAAAACAGCAACGAAACCAAACTTTTAGGTCTTGGCGTAAAAGCCATGTAGCGCAGCAAAAATCAAAACTTGTAGGACTGATTACGGCATGTCAAAAATACATGAAGTGTATCTATAACATCGAGAACATTACTGGAAGTTGTACGGACCTGGGCCACCCTTTGATTGACTCCGACCGGCCCGTTTAACAAAATTTGGAATTATAAAATAAACATATTTTATAAAAAAGCATAAAATTTGAACCCCTGATCTAGAACTTAAAGTTGGCTTACCGCCTTCACGAAACGATTCAAGGCTGAGAACGAAGTGGAAAGTTTAATTCTTCCTTTTTGTCGCAGCATGAGCCAATCACGTACAACGGCGAGAAACTGAAGAACGCGATTGGTCAAGAGGATCCCGCCAAACCAGACTACCACGATTTGAACACCACTGGAAGCGAAACCAAACTGTGAACTTGAAGCAAAACCAGAGGGAACACTGCATCAGTTTTCTGACACTTTATTGACTGGTGCTGAGGCTTGTGGATGATACAAGTAGAATGTGACCTTTCGGCACCCGTCGCTTTCGTGCTTTTCTGTCAGATTTTGTGTGTATTTGATTTATTGACTATGGAAGGGTCCGGTCTGTGTGTGCTGTTGTTTTTAGCCGAGTACCGAGCATCTCAGACACAACGTTAGCTCGTTCCCATTAAACATCGTGTTGTTCGGCAATGCAGCACAATTTTGCCAAACAATATTGTTATTATAGCAAACGGTAATTTGACTGGAACATTTGGCCGATTTACTCTGAGACCCAAAATATTGGCATTTTTAGTCGATTGCGTCTTTTCCCGTCTAAATAATTCCATTCGTCCCGTCTAAATAATTCAACTTTGCGCGTCACCAAGTGTATCTTATTGCTTATTGCGCTGACTGTAGCAAAGAAGCCATACTGTATCGTCAAAATATTTTTGCCTCGTAATATATACCAAATGCACTTTGAAAGGCTGTGTATGAAAAAACTCACAAATGTGGTTTAAATTTGCTGTTCTTCACAGTGCAGATATCTAATGCACTAATGGCTCAAGCAAAAACAACGTAATTGTATTTTGGTCTACTTTCGTTGGCCTCAAAAAATGGGATTTCGGAACCGGGCATAAATGTGATCTAAAGCGCATACATCTATATTGTGTTGGATATTGGCGAGAATCTTAAACAGCAATGTGACCAGCAAAAATTTAAATTCTATGTCTAACGGCGTGTCCACAATGTCAAAAAAACGAAATCATTAAAACGGGACAGTGTTTGTGGTTGTGTCCACACAGAAGACGCGTAGTTAACTTTGGGCATATCTAATGCGCCAACGTTTTGCCGACGTCAATTTTTTGGGCAAATTAGGACTAACACCGTACGTTTTATGAGAAGGTTCCACACATAAGCATTGAAAGATATGTTTGGACACATAAATATTTAAAAGCAGATATTTTTATGGAATTACTCTTTGCGACAATGACAAGCTTTGATCGTTTAAAGCGATTGTTTCTGGTAGTGAAGTTATCCGCCTAATTCACAGTGCAAATATACAGGTTGAGGTACAGTAGGTTTAAATACCTTTTAAAGTAAGCGTGGTGTGAAAAATGTTAAAACAGTGATCAAAGCGAGGCATGTCTAAAACATTCAGGATCATTTTTCGCCTCCTTTTCGTCGCTTGGTGCCCCTAAAAATTCCGCCTTTCGAGTTTTACCCTACCCAAGGGGACTGCAATACTACATTTCTATCCAATGCTTAATCCTCAAATAAGAGGCTCGAAATGGGGGAAATCCCAACTAGCACGAATTTTGTGACAAAATTAGAGTCTTAAACGTTTATAAATTGTCACAGCTTATAGTTTCTCTTCCTGAATTACTGATGTAAACATACTATTTACCACCGAAGTTTCCAGTTGGAAGATTTTAACTCCAAACATTGGTTAAAGGGGTCAATGAAGTAAAAAAGGTTGAAAAGTACTGCCCAAAATCATGGCCTGTAAACGTAGCTTGCGCCATCTAGCGGCTATAACCAATCCTGTACATTTTAGACACGTCGTATGGATGACATCGATTGCGCAATATGTGTCTAAGTTCAAAAACCAAAACATTTCCGATATCCATGAGAAGAACGAAAGCCAAATCCAGTACTGGTGTCAAAACCCCTTATAGCAGCAGCGCAGAGTTTTCGGCGTCAAGCAAAAATCCGCCCGCCAAAGAGTATCTTACTTTGTAGAGATTTACGTCATACTCGCTGTCACGAGTGAAACAGGACGCTCTGTATGAGGGGAATCACCTGAAGCGTGGATAAGTCGGACAATGCGGCCTGCAACGTAATAACGCTAGTGATGACGTCATTGACGAAGTGGCCTTGGTATTTGTAAAAATATCCATTTTTGATAGGCGATTGGAGCAAAGTTAATAAAACATAAAAAAATCATCAAAAAGACAACATATCGTCCTTAAACGTCAAATTCTAATTAATGTCCCAGACACAAACCTCAATTTTGTATCAGTTCTGTTGCTATAACAACGAAAATCTTTTATTATTGTTAGTTGGCGGGACTACTCACCTCTACGCCCGCAGCGCTAGTGATAAGGAGTAAATTGGTTTGTCGAAAAAGGAAAATCGCTACAGCGAGTATCGGAAGCAAAAGGAGGTTCCCGAATCCCAGGATGCGATCCCAGACCAGGAGGAGTTGATCAGTGGAGAGATAACCGGAGAAAGCTCGAACTAGCCACTTGAAGGCGATCTTGAGTCTAGATGATGACGTAACGATAATTAGATTTTTTTTAAAACAATTTCCTATTAGATTTTTACTGAACAACAGACTTCTTTAAAGCAGATTTGTGCATTCAACAAGCTAAAAAAATCGTGCAAAACTGGTAAAGATACTTCAAAAATTTTTACAATTAAGCTCTTACGGATGCAGAGGTCGAATCCAAATAGACCATTGATTCATTTCATACAATATCGCAAATCAAATCAGTAACATTTGTTTACTGTTTAATTTTTAATTGTTTAAAGGCATTTTATAATATTCTGGATGTGTCGCATATGATAGGGTTATACGGTATGTATGCTGTTACTCAGGTTTAGCAAATGTCCAGAGTAACATCAACATTATGTGTCGTATTTATAACATGAAATAGTCCTATTGTGTGATAAAATACAACAACGGGAACCTTAAATTATTCAGCGCAACATTACGACTTACGGCTGGCATCCGATATCTTGCAGATGGCGAAACAGTGTCGGATGGAAGGACTGAAGAAGAGATTCAAAAAGGAGACACAGTGTCACGATTCCCTGATGTAAAATATACAATAGGGTTAGTAGTGACCGTGTACAAAAATTGTTTTGTTTTTTTAATACTATCTTACACACATCAGGTATGTGGCCACGTCACTGTCTTTAAAATGGTTTATTTTGTGTATCGGGGATTTTACAACGCGTTACGTACACTTTACCTTATAGTCAGTAAAAAATGCGTTTTCACAAAATTTACATTTTTTTTACAATGGAACCACTGAGGGAATGGGGTCAAACAAAACAGGTAGCACATCTCCATGACCATACCTACCATTTGTAAAACACTCAATATTTCATGCCAAAAGTGCGTGGACAAACCTATAGGGAAAAAAAGCAAAAAAAAACGAGAAAAGAAGAGTGAAAACAATATGAGTGCTGTTCAGGGAAGGGAATCCATAACGCAACATCACGCATCACGGAAAAGCCACGTCACTCACTTGAGGATGCGAAGAAATGACGTGGAGGCGATGGAAGAATCGGACGTAGAATTCGCGGAACACGTAGTAGAGGCGGACCGGCTCCGAATAGAGGTAACACAGCGGTGTGACGTACATCGAAAAGCCGTGGAAGGGGATTACCCCGTTTGGTGGGTAGACGACGGCGAATTCCTCAAGCCCAAGTTTTCCTGAAATAGGAAATTGTTTGTATTCACTGGACAGGAGTTTTAGCTTAAACTTTTGTTATGTTTAAAATGGTGTAACACGAAATGATGTTCGAACGGAACCGACACTAATTCCCGGAATAGACGAAACGGAGGAATAAGATTGATACCAATTTACGGAATGAATAAATCGCGACTACGTTATAGGATGGAATACAATTCGTTTCCGCAGTCCCATTCCATATTACGTTACAATCACTTCATAAACTAATGTTGTCCGTTTAAAATGCTTTACTTGATGGTGCGATGGAATCAACGTATACTCATCCAAAAAAAATAAGTATGACACAGGTAACTAAAAGTTAAAACTTCTAAAATGGTTAGACAAGACAGCCTGTTGGTGAACAGCTACACATAGTACTATTACGTCAGAGTGGTGAAGTAACTATACATTAGTACATGGCCGTGTTACGACAACGAAATGCAGTGATGCCGCAGTGTTTGGCAGATTACGACACCAAACCAACGAAGCCACAACAAAAATCAACTTGAAACAGATTTCAAGTCAGCACAACAAAAGCGAGCAAGCCAACATTGTGATCACATGGAAGCAAACCCTTTCATAATACGAGGAAAATACTCCCAAGTTTAAAAATTCTGTAACTCATTTTCAGGCCTGCTGATCTTTGCAGAACCTGGTACACGCCCAGAACTTAATACAGCTTCATTGAACTTGAGTTCATGAAGCTATTGAAACCGTCAAAACGGCTGCTGTGCTGTTAGTAAACATGACCGTTAGTTGCGAACGGACAAGAATGCACGGTTGCATCTTGTCCAACGTCGAAACGACACGACAGCACGGTGACGTAACAACAACACGATGATGACGTCACTACGACGTCGTCTACCACGGTTTGAACCTGTAGCATGATCGGCCCCGTCGGCCACATCATCCGGCAAATCATCGGTTATCCTAATCTTGCCGAAGACGCTGGAACCGGTAGATTTTGCGACTTGTGTTTCCTGGTCGTCTGGGTCTTGGATGTTTTTATCTGGTGGTGGGGATTTGTCCGCCTTACCTACTAGATACGTTTATAGCCATACAAACAGCGCGAAAACACGCAAATTTGAACCGGGTTACAGGTTTTTTTGAAGTAACTTGTTAGCTCAGATGAGACTACAGGTTGGGAATCCCCCCAATCGATATTTTAACTTTGGCAAACGCAAGAAAAGCTTGCTCAAGCCAACTTTTCACAAAGAAACTTCTTCGCTGCAATACATGCCTCCCTCATAGAAAAGGTACCTTCAGTTATACTTTTACATTGGGAAGTTATTTACCAACCTCTGATGTAGGACTTTGGCGGAGTGGCGCTGCTTCTTGAGAACAACTCCAACACTGACGTGTCACGTGAAAAAATAAGTAAGACCTGATACAGGTAATCCTCGAACACGAAGTAGTAGTCGTCGTTAACTGATGTCAGTTTCACATCCTGGAAGAGTTTAAAGGAAAACAAATATGGGTTATTTTTACAACTGCAGTTCATCAAACTCGCCGCAATACATTTTTGTTGCAGTTTTTCCGATTCTACTAAAGATTTTGTGAGTTTCATGACTTGATGTGGGTTTCGCTGAATAACTTTAGCCCTCTACGCCCAAACCCCACTTTCCGCTCTGTAAATGTTTTAAATGATAAACAATGACAGCATTAAAGTCACCAATTATCAAAAATCGAAATGTACGTTAAGACAGCAAAAGGACTACCCGTACAATTAAATTATTTCATAGACTTTTCGACAGAAACTTATGTAGTTATCAGAAAACTGCAACCATAAAACATGCAGGTATTTTGCTATCATGTTGCTCATTAAGTGATCATTGTATCTAAATCAAACAGTTATGCAAAAATNTTTTGGGCAGACTACGTTATTGCTTTAAGTCCATGTCTTTTTTCTAAACCATCTATGTTGCTTACCTTGTATATCAGACTATCTACCAGGAGGTCATGTTGCAAAACGTATCCTTTCATTTGGTCGTATTTCAGTAAATCCTGAAAAAAACTTATTGTCAGTACATGCCATAGTCAACATAATAAAAACAGACATGTCAACTCACTAAATGACCGACAGTTACACCGAGGGCAATTTGCCACAGATCTGCACGAAAACCGCTCGGGCAACCGCGACGACAGAAGTACTGGGCGATGGGGCTGCGTTTTTCATCAATAACTGAAAACGAGAAACTTTCGATCGACTTCTAAAGCGATTCTATGGCTTTTTTGATCTTGCAAATCTAATCTACCAGAATAATTTAAACACGAAGACACATGTGTGTAAAACATTTTCTACGTTTCGACAAACGCTGTTGTCATCATCAGGGGAAAATCTTTTACACGCAAGTACTGGGTTTGTATCTTCAGAAAAGGTGATTCAGAAATTATTACCTTAACCATTTTTGGACCAATTTGAAAAACGTCTCTGTAACAAAACGTCACTTCAACCATAAGGTTTAAGTAAATTGAACACACACTAACGTGTTCTGAGTTTCTGAAAGCAAACCTTACCTCGCTTTGCTAGCTTGTTTCTTTCGTTTTGAAACGTGTCCGATGGAAAATCTGGTGAGTCATCCAAACCCACGTGAGCGTTAGTCAGCGCAAATTCGGCAAAGGTTTCTCTCTGCAAAGTGGTTAAGGTTGGCATACTTGTTACCAAGTTCAGTTTGAAAAAATGGTATAGTCGTTGACCGAAGGAGTAAAAGCAAGTTTTGGCATGTATTCGTTCAAATAGCGAGCAAAAATTGCTAGTTTGATTGTTTCATCTTTGTCTTCATGTGGGGAACAATGTTTGAATGTGTTGTGCTCATAACGGGCCCGTCCTCCTTTTTTATTTTTTACTATTATGAAACTTGGTGACGTTCAATTTTGATCGACCAAAAGGGTTTCACTGTGTCAATACAATGTCGCTGTAATTGCTTGCTTAAGGAAACATCGAAAAGGGGCTTGCAAACCATAATCTTGAGGCTATGAGCAGACGCCATAACTACAGGGCAAACTTGGCGTATTGAAAGCAAAAGAATCATAATATGTGGCAGCAATTTTGGCATCAGGCAAACATGCACATTTACACGCACCAACTCAGCAAGGGATGGAACTTGCAGAGAAACTTGAATAAGGCCCCAGTGACCTTCAAAGTTAAGCGAGCTATCATCGATTTCGGAACCAGTAAGGGAACTGTAATTTGGATTTCTGATGCTGGTTATCACTTCAAGGAAGTCTTTGGGGGCGTAGACTGGACGAAAGTGACTGAGGTCTAGAAAAATGATATATTTGAAAGAACCTGTTTTGAGCTTTGTGTGCCTAAACAAGATATTGTCAAAGCCTTTTCCGACCCACGAAGCCCCATATTCTGGCCCACCAGATGTTATTACAAATTAAATATTGCCGTTTTATAAATTTTACATTTTGGGGGCCTGTGGGTAAATTGGGGTAAAAAGCTGACAGTGCACAACTTCAGATACACATCTATCATGTGTAAAAATTTGAAGAAATTTGAACAACTCCTTCATGACCAAAACATGGGAACAAACTCGCATTAGACAGAACAAAAAAAAAGAAAAAAAGAAAAAAAATCAGAGTAAAAACAATATGTGTCCCCTTCGTGGAAGGGGACCCATAATTAGTACTTTACCCCAATATATTTTTCTCTTCCCCATTTGCCTATTACTTGCAGCTAGTGAGATTTGTCTGGTAGGTCTTGTCCACACTCGTACAGCCCGCTAGTCAAATTTCATGAAAATAAGGACAGTAATCCAAAATGTTTGCCCTCTCCTGAACTAGACTGTACTTAGACTTGGGCCAAAACTACAAGTGTCCTGTTTGGCTGAGCAGCAAGCATCGTGGTAACGCTTGGTGCCAGGCTGAGCAAGATTAGGGTTTATAAAGTCAAACATGTCTGAAGCAACAAAACATTGGGCATATTTTTAATTTTTCAGAACTAAAATCCTGATTTGACGGTTTGAAAGGTACGTTTGGTGACTTGACAATTATAAGGAGCAAATGTTTGATGAATTACACGTCATAACGTAGTGTATGTTTGAATATTTGTTCATTTTCAGAAGATGCTTTGGTCCGCCACCGAGCTTTGGTCACTTAGACCAGGGGTGTGCACTCTTTTTGCTGAAGGGCCAAATATTATCATTTGCATTAGACCTCAGGCCGCACTATTGTTTACCATGTGCAAACCTGGTTCATCTGTTCCCATTTCATTCCATTTGTGAAGCAAGTCCCTCTGCTCATCAGCAGGTCGCTTTCTCGCCAAGGGAATGCTCAGTTCAGTACACATACTGTTCATACTTTTCAGTATCCGACGTTCCCAATTAGCCTGAATAAAGAGAGAATTGAACCACAGTTTTTGCAAAAAAACATAATTGGACGCAGGTAGTACCGAAGCTCGCTCTCTTTACTTAACATAGGTTAGGGTTAGTCTTAGCTCCCAAACTTTCGCCCCAGTCTAGGTTCCCCAATGATTCAAACTTACCAACCGAAGTCCCTGTCACAAACTGCCTTTCAAAACATTAGTATGGAAAAGACAAAAAAATTTAAGGTTAGCACAAAAATAAGTGTGTTGCTTACAAAAAATGATGAAAAAGTTCTTATTAGATTGGATGCTAAGATTGATAACACACATAACCTGTCCCAAAATTAGAAGTACAAATGCGTGTTTAGAATTACCTGTGCTTTTCTCATGTACATCAAAGGTTCTTTTTGACACTCAAATGGAATTGCTTGATCCAAAGTGTTTTGCACACTAAAATTTGTAAAATTGAATAAATCTTAAAAAAGTTTAAACAGTTTTTAAAAATAATCAACCTGTGCATTTTTCTGAACACTTCATTTCTTAAAAGATTTTCCCATCCAGACAACTTAAGAGAACGAATAACATCAGTTTTTAATGAGGGAAGCTGGACGGAGGACTTCTCCACTTCATGCTGCATTAAAAATATGTTCGATTCATATCAGAACACGATAAAAACAAAAAGCTGGCAAGGAAATACAGGTTTTGATAACCACTCAGTAATAAATTGGCACTTTCCATCAAAACCTTTTCTGAATGCATAATGATACCACACAAAAAATTTAGTCACAAAAATCGAGCAAACAATTTTGTAATATTTCTTTTACGATTAGTTACAAAAACCAAACACCCTTTTGTTTTGTTTGTTAAGATAGACATTGTAAAGTTTTCAACTATTGTGATGCAACAATAAAAATTGTGCAANAAAACGTGATATATTCGTCTTAGACAAGTAATGTTAGTTAGTAATTTCACAAGTTTGCAATTGTCTTCATACTCTCATCAGGCATAGGACCCATGTCAAATCAGAACTTGTAAAACCACAATTTAGAAAGCAGCATGTTCTAAACAAGTTCCTAAATACCTAAAGAAAAAACATTGTTGCATTATTAAAGAAGTCTAATATATACACAGATTTTACTTGTACTAAATACATCAGTAGAACCACAATGGATGAGTATGAGAAGATAAAAGTGTGTGTCTTGAATTCGCAAAAGCTTCCATACTTGCAGTAATATCAATGATATATCTTGATGATATTTTTGGTACAACAATTTAGGACAGTAAACGAAAGCAACGAAATGTAGACAATTTAAGGTAGAACCAAAACAAAATGTAGAACATTTATGCTAAGCTCTGTATTCAGTTTCATGTCTTTTTCCGCCATCCATATGGTTCATGCTTCCCTTTACAGAGTTGAGAAGGGTTTGCGAAGTTTCCAAAATCTTCATATACGCTGCCTCAGTTTCAGATATGGTTTTGTCAAATTCATTGCGGGCAGCCATCTTTTTGGCCAGGCTCTCATTAACCTTTGCTAGGCGCTCTGTGAGGAGTCGGATTTCAGTTTGCAGCTTTTGTTTCTCTTCCTCTTCTTGCAATGCCTGACGATGAAGCTCATCCCTTTTCGCACAAAGATCTTCGATGCATTTCACCAATTCATTGTTGTAACTCTGGAGAGCAGCACCTTGATGTGACATGGTTAACAAACTGTAATATAGATTTTGTGAAACCTAAAGACATAAAGTGAAAAACCTAAAAATATATAGGGCAAGATTTTTAGGAACTTGTACATACGCTGAACATGCAGATACATGTAAAATTAAAAAAAGTAACAAGAAATCAGTCAACACAGTTTTGTATAAAAACACATTTGGTATCAAATGAACCATAGTTTTGTGTTGTTACAACACATGGCAAGCATTCGTAACATTAAACATCACACAGTAATCTTTTTTTTGTTACAAAACAGTGTCACATTCCAACATCATTAAGTCCATTAACAATGTTTTTGATTTGGACCATTGTATTGAGCAATATTGAGCAAACCAGTAATAATTTTTATGCGGTCCAAATTTCTAAATTTTCTTGTATGAGTTGCATTATCATGGCTGAGTCTTTGTATTCTGATTGTCTGAGCAGTTCAACTTTAGCTAGAGCTTCATCAAAGGCTGATTTAGCAAGATTTATGGCCTTTCTATTGCTGCACCTTATTTCATACAAGAAAACAGCATAATTCAGAGTTATGCCAAGTAGAAGTGGATTAACAGGGGCCATGGAGTTTGATGCTACTTTAAGTCCAGCATTGTAAGCTTTGTTGGCAGCTGAAACTATCTTTTTTCGTTTTTCAGGCACCGAAATAATTTCAGCCATGTAACGAAAATAATCACCCTTCATTTTATAGTAAAACACTTGGGATTCTATATTTGGTGCTGCAGGTAACAATGTACTGTCCAGCAAGCCAATTACTTCGAGGCACTTTTCCTCTATTTCTGCTTCAATTTTTTCACGATAACTCCGTACTATGTAAAGATTATCCTCATTTTCCATTTCCGCCTTCTGCTCAATGCTGGAAATGATTCGCCACGATAAGCGTCTTGCTCCTACAATGTGTTTGTATGCAAGTGAAAACAAGTTTCGTTCGTCGTTGTTTAAAGTCCCACCAGCTTCTACAACAGATTTCATAGCTGTATGCATGTTATTGAACAACATAGCCTGCTCAGCGATTTTTGCTTTGATAATCCATTCAATCCTTGACATTTTGGAATTCGTTCACAGTGATTTAAATAATTCCTCTGGAGTACAGTAACATTGGGAGAACATAACAAAACTTGAAAAACAAAGTTGACAACACACAACACGTCCTAAAAGTTGTTGTGAATTTAAACGTTGGACTTGGGGTAGATCGGGTTACAACATTCACATAAACTACTCTTTTCTTGCATTTGGAACGTACTAAATTTTTCTCACTCGTTGACAACTATATTTGCTAGTAATGTGGTATTTATCTGGTTTTCGTTTTTTTCTGCAATACAAACATTTTTTTGAAGATCTCGTATCCATAGCTTCGCCCGCCGTTGAGTGTATGGTATCCGGTCACAAATGCCGGGAAAAGTTTTTGTGAACATAAACTACAAAATACTTACGTAATGAAGAACTGAAAGGGTTTGAAAGGAACTGAAAGTACACAAACCATAAAACTGCCTTAACCAATATCTAATGCACTGTTTCGCAAATTTTAATAATATTTGTGAGTTGTTTGGTCCCTGGTTGTATAAAAATGTGGAAACAAAAATTATTTGAAAAAAAACACATTTGAAACAAGCAAACCCTTTAAGTGCGGCAATTTTCGTTTGTTTATGCGCATATTTGGCACAATGTGGCACAAATTAGGCTTCCAATTTGCAGTGGTTATAACAATCGACAACTTACGCCAAATGCACGCAATTCGTCGTACTCAAAGTAGACATTTTCTGAGTCAGACTATTGGGGGTTGGTAAAAAATGAGCCTACGGGATGTAATTAGTTCAAAGCATGGACGACACAGACCAAAACCAATTAGTATCTGTCAAAAATAGTAAGATTGAACTCTAAGAGTGTTGGAAGATAGGCCAAGGAGGTCGTACAACAGATCATTTAACGAAGCGCCCAAACCCTTCATGCCAGCAACGGCGGCGTATAAGTGGCAGCGCACTCCCCTCGGCTTCCAACCCCCGGTCCCTGCTAAAACAAAACCTGTGCACTTGACTTAGAGCACCCATCGCGGCCCTTGTGTGACAGACTAATGCGGCCAAAACGTCCGGGCTCAGGGCACGCAGGACAAAAGAATATCGCTCGAGTGCTCGTAGACTCGTGATGTAAATTGGCGTTAAAATCCGCTCTGCTATTAACACACTTGTCCTTCAAGAATGCTGTGCACTGCGCCAGATGAACTACGTGCTGTTACTGATACGTAATTGTTGTCGTTCGATGTATTTTCTGATTAATGGGTGAAGAACAGTAGACGAGCTTGACAGGATCGGCTTCTGCGCCGTTTTTTGCTAGGGCTGTAGTGAAGAAGTGTAAATAAGCTTCATAAATGCCAAAAAAGTTACTTAATGCCGGCAGTTTAAAACAACTATGCAATGACAAACTATCTAAGCGAAAATTTGTGAGTTGCAAGCGATAAATTGATCGAAATGTTTACAGCAGCAGATCCGATTCATCATAGTTTGGGTAAAAAAAAAACATGACTAAAAAAAAGTATGTTGAGACACATGAACAATGGCAAATACAATTGCGTGTTCATAAATTATTTACACGATGATAACGAAATTATTTTCAGCTTTTTGTTGTACAGCGTGCAAGGTCTGTGAGAGACGGTATTACAAAAAAAAGACACAATTTGTTTGATTCGAAAATTTAACTTTTCTTTGACGAATGAAAGTTGAACCATGTCGGAAGGCTTGATGAAGGAAAGCCGAGCGATGGTTCGCGCCCGCGAGCTGAATCGAACGAACGAGAAACGACTGAGCGAATGCATTGACAACATGGCAGGTGCGGTGGAGAGAAAATTAGAACGATTGAAAATCGAAGGAAAATCGACCCTGGGATTTCTTCAGAGGCTAAAAACTTCAAGTGGCCGAAGTCAGGTCAGTATTTAGGTCTATTGGCGTAGCAAGTTTATACCGAATCTAACCCTATAGAGGTTAAAACAAAATACAAAAATCGAATATAAGTTTGCATGGGTTTGTATGCAGTGAAAATACCAAAAAAGTCTCTTTAAATAGCCCACTACTTGAACACCAATTTAAAAAAATGGATTACACACGTTAAAAATAGTACCGTTGAATTCACGTATCACGTGTATTATTGCTATAAAAGTTCGCAGTACGTAACGTCTCACAGTTGCGTAAAATTAAGGGCAAGATTTTTAGGAACTTGTACAAACACTGAACATGTAAAATTTAAAAAAACAATAAGGAATGAGTCAATACAGTTTTGAATAACTTGCTGGCAAACACAGCTTGTACCAAATCAACAGAAGTTTGTGTT
The DNA here is from genome assembly GCA_008931825.1 of Phallusia fumigata. Classification (NCBI taxonomy): domain Eukaryota; kingdom Metazoa; phylum Chordata; class Ascidiacea; order Phlebobranchia; family Ascidiidae; genus Phallusia; species Phallusia fumigata. Next base: position 14,503 of record QXVZ01029672.1, read on the forward strand.
GTTACAACACATGGCAAGCATTTGTAATATTAAACATCTTAGGGTAAGCTTGTGATTGTTATAAAACAGTGTCACATTCCGGGTCGTCGGGGGCGAAAGGGGCCAACATGCCCCCCAAATTTGGAAATTGTATATAGAAGTAGGCTACTCCTGGAAAAATCTCTTTTAGGTTAGGTTTTACATTAGGTTAGGTTACTTGGACCACCTCAATTTTTTTGGGCTGGCTTCGCTACTCATTGTGTCGCTCCAGTTTCTTTCACCAATCAAAAACTCAACTCAACTCAACTCAACTCAGCTCAACACAAGTCTCAAGTCTCAAGTTTCATTTTTATTTGCCTAAACCAAAAAACTTTTAAGCGTAGTCGAGCGTTGAGCCAGGATCGGATGAGAGAGGGCAGTTTGAACGACTCGTGAACCCGAAACCGAAACTTTCTTTCTCAAAAGTCGACTACAAACAGAAGAAGCTCGCGGAATCGTCAGATACGTAAGCATTGTGTAATTCATTATCTGTCGTAAGGACATGCAAGGAACGTTTGTGGTGGCCTATTTGACTTTAACTTGGAATTGCTTCAATGGGTTTTATACAAAATATATGCCTTCCAACTGATTGTCTAAAATACCAGCAGGACCCTTCGTATTCTGGATAGGTAGAGGTTCGTCTTGATCAGAGTCATCACGCACAAAAACTCTTGACGCAGAGCAGCTTGAAAAGGCCGAGTTTAATTGCAAACCATATATGATCTTGTTTAAGTGTAGTTTAAGTCTAAGAAGTCTCCGCACAGTATGACGAACAAAGACTTGGTTTCGAATGGTTACAAGTAACTTTACCTTTTGTCATGCAAGTCATTCATTCTTTCACTCAGAATTTTCTAATATGTGTATTTTTCACCAAACAATGGAGGCATCTTCCATATCTTGACTAACTAATCAAACTTAGTTAATAGAAAATCGAGAGTTTTGACTTGGACCTATAAGAGTGAATGGCTTGTATGCTGAAAGTTAAAGTAAAATTCAGCCTGACGTCCGCAGCAGTAGGTAAAGTCCAGAAAACTTCCTGGATTATTAACACCTACGGCTCTTTAAACACAGAAATAGACAACGACAACCAACGACCTTATATTCACACAGATTGAACGTCGCCACCGTAAGCCCAGCATGTGAAGGCAATCCTGTTCCGGTACGCACTGTTCACCCTTGGACCAGCGCTGCTGCGAAGACACTCGCCCAATCCAAACCGCCACAGATTCCCCGACCTACCGCTAGACGGCGCCACAGCCTGGGTTCAGATGATACGTCATCGGATGACGACGATCTCGCGCCTCTGCGGAGGGTGAAGAAGAAGGCGGGTTTAAAAAGGTTGGTTCGCGAAAATTCTCAATTGTTAACAAATGTTTTTTTTGCAAGTAAAAAATGGTAATGCTTTTGAATCTCAGTTAATACGACAAACTGTTATTATTGGTATGTACGTGAGATGCACCAACATATAAAAAATAGTTTGTTTATTTGTTTATGTTTGCATATACTTTTTTTACTCACGAAATGTTTAGCAGAGCTACCAAAAAGTTGTGCAAGGCCAGCTTTGATGGTAGGCTACATACTAGGATATTAGTATTTGACCCAAATAGGTTATAACTATTTTTTGTTCCATTTTTAATTTTGACTGTGTTTAAAGTGCTTAACTTTTATTTTGTTACATCCGACTAATAAGATCACCTCTTATTCTGCACCAACAAAAAACACATACTCTCATTGTCTTATATCCGCAGAAAAAAGGTTCTCGAAATACGTCGCAGCTCCCTGCCTGCTATACACGAGAGTCGGAGATACGAATCGTCGTCGATGTTGATGTCAAACAATGAAGATGATCTGATTGACCGAAGCAAAGTGAAGGCCTCGTTGACCAAGCTGAAGAAAAGATCCATTTCAATGTCGTAACAATTAATCTTAAAATCAACGCATCCTCTGTACGGGCGATTTTTATTATCCTATAGTTTTGTTACTGTGCGGTTTGGGATACCTATACACATTCGTGTGAAATTAAGGCTTTGTTAAATTGTATTGTTAAAATAAATAACTGCCGTAAAGTTCTGTTGTAGGCTGACAATTGCTATGCCAAGGTGTCGCTTAGTTTTGGTTCGGCTGTCAGTTTCCGAGTGTTGTTTGATCAACGCTGTTTAATAAACTTCAATTTCCACCTTCGTGTTGCGGAAAAAATCGATTCCAAAACGTTTGACCTCTCCCAAAAGTAACATACCTTTAACGTCACTGAACAAGAAACATTCGAAATCAAATTACCGCACGATCGACCGCTGGCCCTGTTGGTGTAGCAATCGTGGTGGAAACTTCAAAAGTCACGTGACGGTTTGCTGGGGGGAGGGGTAGCGGGCACTATGTCATTATTTACGTCACAAACTAACTAGCCAATTGATTTTTTGCGATGCCGCAATACATGCAGTCGTTCGATCAATGTGGATTGCATTGGGGAGACCTAATCGAATCAGCCTGTCGCAAAACACTGTCCCCCTTTTAATCCTATGGAACCTCCCTATCACAACAGGAACCACATTAAGACGCTGGTGCGTATACGCAAATGGTAAAATGTTTTATAGAGGTCAAATCAATCCCAGCTAACAAAAACAGAGTTTAGTGCAAATTTCCATAACTGGAGCAGAATTTACGTTTCTGACTGTTGTCGATAAATTTTTGCAATCATTACAAATGATATCCAAATAAACGCACGGTAACTACTTAAAAACCAATCTGACTCACCAAATTGCCATTTGTAACCAAGGGTTATTATTGCCCATGAAAGTCAGTCCTGCCGCCCTGGGATTCGTTATAGCTACCTTGAACTAAAAAGCCATTTGGGAGCAATGGCCGCAGGCAATTTAAAGCAATATACGCGTGCTCAAAGCTATGTAGCCGTAACTGCAGCTCATTATTGGGCAGCTGCTATTGGGGTGAGCAAGGCGTCAAACCTATGCGTCACTCTGCATCGTGTTTGCTTTGCCGGGTGACGGAAAGATAATTCGCTTCTTCCGAAGGGAATTAATTGCCTGCTCGGTCGGGGTGCGAGACGGATTGCGAGGAGCGTTCATTCGTGTTTTTTTTGCGACGTGAGTGATGCGCTGTTTACAGTGAGACGCTGGTGACGAGTTGTCATGGCAGATGGATTAAGTGGGTGATCGTCAGTGTGTTTGTTTGTGTGACAGCTAAAGAGGCATATGGGGGAGCGTGAGTGTCTTGTATTATTAACACGTTCGAATGACAAATTGCAGGTGTAAATAAGGTGCATTGCGGGTGTACATAGAGTGCATTTAAGGTGTAGGAGTTAAATTGATTGATAAGACATGTCAAAAACTATAGAGACAGTTCCAAAAAATTTGGTTTGTAAAAACGATGATTACGTTTAAAATTCAGATTATCTAAGAAAGACAAAATTAAAGGGTAATATATTTTCATGAAAAAGTAAAAACAAATTATATTACAAAGATATTCCTAAAAATGTTTGAAAGTTAAAAAATGCGCATGCTACTTTAATTTATTTTAAATCACTTTATTAACAAAAAAAAGTTGACGACCTTGGCTGTGCGAGTGTTTTTTTTTTTCTTGTGTTTGTACACGACTANATTTGGTTTGTAAAAACGATGATTACGTTTAAAATTCAGATTATCTAAGAAAGACAAAATTAAAGGGTAATATATTTTCATGAAAAAGTAAAAACAAATTATATTACAAAGATATTCCTAAAAATGTTTGAAAGTTAAAAAATGCGCATGCTACTTTAATTTATTTTAAATCACTTTATTAACAAAAAAAAGTTGACGACCTTGGCTGTGCGAGTGTTTTTTTTTTTCTTGTGTTTGTACACGACTATATTTGGTGCAAATGCCGTGTAAGCAACTATCCTCGGAATTGTTTCAACGTTAGACTGTGCAAAAGACAAGACCTGTTGGATTTAAAGTATTTTGCCCAACAACTGCAACTGCAAGTAAGACCGCAAAATAAACTGAGAACCAATGCAACCAAAATATGACAAAGTAATTAAATTGGTGGTCTACTTGGTTCGGCTAGTTTATCCAAAGACTGTGAGCCAGCTATGCCATTGTGCAGGTGGTGGTACTAAGGACAATTAACCCTATAATCCCGTCATTAGCTCGCCATAATTTTATCGTTTTAAATCCACCATCCACCACGGGCAGGCCATATGCGATTGACATGAGAGCTAGCCACGCCAATGCTACATGCCGTCAACTGCTTAAAATAGTTTTCTATTCGTTTGCAGTGACGGAAATCATGTCCGGTAGAAGGCAAGGCAACTTAAATCAAATTAGGGCATGCCATTAGCCTCGTAGAGAACGTTGATTGGCCGAATAACAGCCCCTTTGAGGTTTGGATGTTCAGTGAGTAATTATTCAGATAAAATAATGTTTTGCGCTAAAACCCCAGTTGAGCATGCAGCATGGACGTCATTAACAACTAATGATGACGTCAGTTGGTTCCATAAAACTTTAAAACTGTTTAAAAATTAATTAGCGGACAAGGGTTAAGGCTTAACTTTGTTTTTATAAAAAACAATTAGGGAGATTTTACTACAAATAAAAAACTTTCCATGTACCATCTTCTTAAGGTAACAGATTTCGAAAAGAAAGAAGTTTATATTTGTTTGGCTGTTAAAAGGTACAGTCTACAGAAAAAAACCTTTGTTTCTACAGTCACGTCAAGCAATGTTTTAAATATGTACTGGTATAGATCTTTGCTGGTCTGTTGCAGAAGCACTAAGTTTTAGTTGTTGTGTGAATACATCTGAGCTGGCCAGATGTAGAGATTACCGATTGACAACCGCCCGCCCGAAACAGATTTAAACAATGAACAACGCAAGTGTCCATCAAGACGTCGGCTTTTCTATTGTGCTACCATTCGAGTCCACTTCTGTCCACGATGACCTGTTTACTGGCCGCAATAATTCCATTCAAACTTCATTTCCAATTGAACCAGTTATGTGGCAACACACAATTACAGGTGGGGTGTTTTTAAAAGACTTTCGATAAGCTGAATTGAAACAATGGTGTTAATGCATAATGGTTGGTGAAGGTTTTGTTTTGTGCGATGTTTTACCCCACTTAAGCTTGTTATCAACGAGTTTTGTGTTCCTAACCGCATAAATCCCTTTCAAAATCAGTCAAAAACGCGTGAATCTTTGTTTTGAATCTTGCTTATGTTGCGTAAAAGTTCCGAACGAAGCTCGATGTATTGGTTGAACCGTAAACCCAATTTAGATGTGAAAAAGCTCTGCACGTGAACATAATTATCAAAAATAACAACCACCGCTGGACCTAGGATTTATACGAGATTTCGCAAAATGTGGAACCTACTTAAAAGCTGACACTATCGTTGTACAGACTGACTTGCAAACGGACAATCGCTGACTCACTCTTAACGGTTACAGCCGCCGCAGGTCGTAAAGCAAACCTTTGACGTTTACTGCATCTTAAATCAAAACCCTGACATTCGTCAAAGAAAAACACCGACATTGAACCATGTTTGTGTCAAAGCGTTTTAACAAATGTGGTTTTGCCAAAATGGCCACTCTAAAAACCTTGTCACTCTGGTTTGATGGTTTGTGGTGTTGTTGACTTTCAATCTCCACTTATGTCACATGGTAAAAATGACGACATGACCAAGGCAGCTTGCTCGATTGTTTCAATGAAAACCTGCAGCAATTGCAAGTTCTATGTTGAATTCGGTATTTTTATAAACGCGGCTTGTCCTGTGTACCAAACTCCGAATATATTCTAAACAACAAAGCATACATCAGAGGTTCTCAACTAGAGGAATTACCCACCAAGGGGGAATTTTGCATTTGCAAGAGGGGAAATTCGAACTTATTTCCCAAAGTCGGGATTTTAGCTTTCAATATCGGTT
>QXVZ01029675.1:0-32054 GCA_008931825.1 Phallusia fumigata
CCGACCTTTACCCTCATTGTTGAGACCTTTCGGAGTGACCGAAAACATGCCCGCACGAGAAGTCATAACCAACTGCAGGTAAAGAAGATGTCTTGTTCTTTTAGTTTATGTCTACAATGTGGTATATTTTTGTTACCTAACACTGCATTCTGAATTTCTTGTGGTATGATGGGTTCTCTTCTGAAAGGAAAACATTTTGCTTTTTACTGCAAGACACCATGGTAAAATTAGATTTGCCCAATATGAAGAATTTCATGCCAAATATTTTTTATTTTTGTTAACCAAATTTTTTACTTGTTTTCAGAAAATTAACTTCTAATGGTTCGTCATCTGCAAAACACCTTTTTCTGGACAAGTTTCCTCCACCTACATTACCTAAACGGCGCACTTTTGTTATTCCAAAAGACAAACTATGTCCCCCTGCTCCAACAATCTATGTAAGTAAAAGTTTATTATGAACTCTTTGACATAAATGACTTAGTTTCCATGTGTATCTATGTTGCAAAACCTGATTGCAGTTTGAAAGCATTTATATCAATCTAAAGTTTGCTAAAAAGCTTTGTATTTGCTGATTTGCTGTGTTTATTATTTTGTATCTAGTTCTATTTTTTGAATCCTTATAGCTTGAAAGCAAGAAAGAAGCAATGTCGCGAGCGTTGGCTGACTTCTGTACTAACCCCCGAAACCCTGTCACTGTGATTCGTGGACTTGCGGCAGCCCTTAAACTCGACCTAGGACTTTTCTCAACCAAAACTCTTGTGGAAAGCAATCCTGAGTGTTCAGTTGAAGTAAGAACACAGGTAAGCTTGTGATATTACAATGTGTCTGGATCTACGGTTGTTTACTTGACTAGGACCCTTATGTTTTCATTTATTGTTTCTGACTAGCGCTATTTTGTTTCTCACATTTGTTTGAGGAAAAAAATTCACACATGATAACCCTTATTTAAACACTAACTGTTCTGTCCCAATCAACCCAAATAATGCAGTACTTGGCAGTTGGTGTCAGGCTGCTGAGTGGTGGTTAGGCTCCTAATGTGCAGCGTTAACCTCTATACATTTGCTGCATAACGATGTAAAAACCTGTTACTTTATTCAATCATTTTTTAGGTCAACCTATTGGTTGGTGTGGCTATAGGATATTAATCATGCTTTTGACATAGAGATTATCATGTATTTTTTATTTTTAGTCAAAATGTGTCTTTTCAAATCCAACACTGATCATGTCCTATTAACATTGCTACCAACTAGAAACTGCATGTGTGTGGGGGGAATCATTAATTCTTGCAGAAACAATTGTAGCACAAACTGCCAGGGAGAGTAGGGACCAAGAGTAAGGTGGAATTAAAACATATCAAATGTAAAGAAAAAAAATGTAATTTAAGGGTGTGTAGTGTATGTGCGATGGCAATTTGGAAAATACCACACCTCTAGTTTTATTGATAATTTCTGTGTTCGTCGCATAATTGATGTTTTGTTTACCTTAACCATTAAAATCATGTTACAGCTTGGACAGTAAATTTTGGGAGTAGAATGTAGTGTTATGTTTTGTTGTTAAAAAAACAATTTACCTAGAACATTTAGATAGTTAGGCAATTTGTCACCGAACTATTGAGGTTTCACCCAACTACTTCTTTGTGTGGCAAGAGCCTTAGTATCTTGAAATTGCATTTAAATATACTTAACTTTAAGTAACATTGGAAAGCACTCAAAAGCAATGCTTCCACTTACTTTGCAGGCCCAACAACCATCGGAAGAAAACTGGGATACAACTGGTACAACAAANTGACCGAAAACATGCCTGCACGAGAAGTAATAACCAACTGCAGGTAATGGAAACATCTTGTTCTTTTAGTTTATGTTTACTATGTGGTATACTTTTGTCACCTAACACTGCATTCTAAATTTCTTGTGGTATGATGCGTTTTCTTCTGAAAGGAAAGTATTTTGCTTTTACTGCAGGACATGATGGCAAAATTAGACTTGCCTAACATTTTACGCCAAAAGTTTTTTATTTTTGTACACCTAATTTTTTACTTGTTTTCAGAAAATTAACTTCTAATGGTTCGTCATCTGCGAAACACCTTTTTCTGGACAAGTTTCCTCCACCTACATTACCTAAACGGCGCACTTTTGTTATTCCAAAAGACAAACTATGTCCCCCTGCTCCAACAATCTATGTAAGTAAAAGTTTATTATGAACTCTTTGACATAAATGACTTAGTTTCCATGTGTATCTATGTTGCAAAACCTAATTGCAGTTTGAAAGCGTTTATATCAATCTAAAGTTTGCTAAAAAGCTTCGTATTTGCTGATTTGCTGTGTTTATTATTTTGTATCTAGTTCTATTTTTTGTCCTTATAGCTTGAAAGCAAGAAAGAAGCAATGTCGCGAGCGTTGGCTGACTTCTGTACTAACCCCCGAAACCCTGTCACTGTGATTCGTGGACTTGCGGCAGCCCTTAAACTCGACCTAGGACTTTTCTCAACCAAAACTCTTGTGGAAAGCAATCCTGAGTGTTCAGTTGAAGTAAGAACACAGGTAAGCTTGTGATATTACAATGTGTCTGGATCTACGGTTGTTTACTTGACTAGGACCCTTATGTTTTCATTTATTGTTTCTGACTAGCGCTATTTTGTTTCTCACATTTGTTTGAGGAAAAAATTTCACACATGATAACCCTTATTTAAACACTAACTGTTCTGTCCCAATCAACCCAAATGATGCAGTACTTGGAAGTTGGTGTCAGGCTGCTGAGTGGTGGTTAGGCTTCTAACGTGCAGCGTTAACCTCTATACATTTGCTGCATAACGATGTAAAAGACTGCTACTTTATTCAATCATTTTTTAGGTCAACCTATTGGTTGGTGTGGCTATAGGATATTAATCATGCTTTTGACATAGAGATTATCATGTATTTTTTATTTTTAGTCAAAATGTGTCTTTTCAAATCCAACACTGATCATGTCCTATTAACATTGCTACCAACTAGAAACTGCATGTGTGTGGGGGGAATCATTAATTCTTGCAGAAACAATTGTAGCACAAACTGCCAGGGAGAGTAGGGACCAAGAGTAAGGTGGAATTAAAACATATCAAATGTAAAGAAAAAAAATGTAATTTAAGGGTGTGTAGTGTATGTGCGATGGCAATTTGGAAAATACCACACCTCTAGTTTTATTGATAATTTCTGTGTTCGTCGCATAATTGATGTTTTGTTTACCTTAACCATTAAAATCATGTTACAGCTTGGACAGTAAATTTTGGGAGTAGAATGTAGTGTTATGTTTTGTTGTTAAAAAAACAAATTACCTAGAACATTTATATAATTAGGCAATTTGTCACCGAACTATTGAGGTTTCACCCAACTACTTCTTTGTGTGGCAAGAGCCTTAGTATCTTGATATTGCATTTAAATATACTTAACTTTAAGTAACATTGGAAAGCACTCTAAAGCAATGCTTCCACTTACTTTGCAGGCCCAACAACCATCAGAAGAAAACTGGGATACAACTGGTACAACAAAAGTGTGGAGATGTGAAAGTAGTCGGTCATTTTCCAGCATTGCCAAATATGCTCAGTACCAAGCTACCACTTTCCAGGAATCGTTAAAGGTAGACAATGGGGTTGTAACGTTTCAAATTCTCTACTTCAAATAGCTAAGTTTTATTGGACATTCTTAGGCAATAAACTGACTAAACCCTTCAACAATGCAAATAATTGGACCAGTGATTCTCAAACTGTTTTAGCTTGCAGCACACTAAGGAACTATTTTTATTTTCGCGGCACTCTTTGCAAACAAAGAACACGAAAAGTTGTCCGAATAAATTTATTTTGCTTTAATGCGACAGGTGAGGTTGCATTTGGCTACAAATCAAACAAAACGAGGTTGTCATACATACTCACATTTCGTCACTAAGCTCCAAAAGTCTCTGCCATTTTTGATATTGAGAACTGATATTCACTGTAATCGCACCATCAACGTACAGCTCCTTATTATTCTATCACAATTAACAAAAGATGCCGATTGTTCGCAATCAATTCTCATTATTGCCTGTCGACTATTGTTGATAATCATACTTCATGCTTACACCATGAGGTAAAAAAAGCCTGCTTGAAACAACATGTGATCAATTTTTTCTGTACTGTTCCAGTCAAAATAAGATCCCGTAAAAATTAGACGCAAAATCAAATCCGGCGCAAATGAGACTCAAAAACGAAAAGTTCGCAACACACTTGGAAAACTCGCATGGCTTACAGTTTAAAAGTCACTAAATTGGACTGACCCCTTTTTTGGTTGAAATATGTTTGGCTAAAGTTTTCCCACGACTCTTTATGTTTTTCCCCATTTGCCTTTAATACTAATTCATGTGAAAGAAAACTTGTACTAATTGGGATTTTAACAGGAGGAAGAAATGAAGCGACAGGGTCAATCAACTGGAAGTGAATCAAAACGATCAACATCTGATTCTTCTGACAAAGGCAGTGGCCCCAAGAAAAAGACTTTTAAAACCATTAAGTTTGGCACCAACATTGACCTGTCAAATGAAAAAAAGTGGAGACCCCAACTACAAGAACTTTCAAAGTTGCCATGGCTCTTCAGGGTGAGTCAATATGTTTTTTCCAGTTAAAAGATTGTGTTACAGCCTGCTAGGTTGTCATTTCAACATGTGAATATGAATTAAAATGTTTTGCTGGACTAGACCAGGGGGTCCTAACTTTGTGTAATGAGGGCCTATTTTAATCAGGTAAATATGCCCGTGGGCCGAAGTTTTTAGGCATAAAAGTAGTGTGCAAATACACAGCTACGCAATACAGGCCCCATTTGGACACCCTGCATTAGATCCTTGATATGAAAAATTGTTCACACACAGTGGTTAACAACACAATTTGTGTTGGAGCAAACAAATCTTTTGGGCCAAAATGTTCCTTTTATCTAATTTTATCCAAATGTTCAGGGAGCATGCATTTTAAAGATTTGCCATAATGTCAGGCAATATTTTGCAGTTTCTTTTATTCCAATTATCACTGAAGTTGAAATTGTATTTTATGATCATGAAAATAAGTAACAATGATTCAAATGTTTTACAGCTTGTGTCAGCTGGCAATATGCTGAGTCATGTTGGTCACAACATCTTGGGCATGAACACCATTCAGCTGTACATGAAAGTGCCAGGTTCCCGAACTCCAGGTCATCAGGAAAACAACAATTACTCCGCAATTAACATAAACATAGGTCCAGGTGACTGCGAGTGGTTTGCTGTGCCTGAGGAATACTGGGGAGAGATACACATTCTCTGTGAAAAGTAAGTAACCGAAAGAACACAGAAACAATGTGTTTGCTTCATATGCAAGTAACGCACTAGGCAAAAACTATGATTTTCAATGGGATTTGAACCTCAGCTGTAACATATCTAGGTGTGGCGCTTGGTTAAAAAGGCTACACAGGCTGGTATGGCAGACCAAAATCTAAACACAAGCTCACACAATCTTTGAACCAGTAGTTTTGGTAAAATGACAATGATAAAGACTTTAATGTGGCAAATCCTAGCACAGGGCTACATCACACTATTAGGTAGTTTCTTTGACAAAAATCACCAAATGTCGAGAGAAAGAATTTAAAAAGCTTTTTTTAACTGCTCTTGCAAGTTACAGTAAAAGTGGTCATGTTGTGCCATGTTAGGATTAAATCAGTTTCACAAAATAAAGGGAATTAAAAATTTTTTTTGTTAAACATTTTTGTTCTGGCTAGAAATGAAACTTGGATTCAATATTATTTCAGGAACAACATCAATTACCTTTCTGGTTCATGGTGGCCGGTGCTTGAAGATCTTTACCATGCCAACATACCAGTTTACAGGTTTATACAAAAACCTGGTGATCTTGTGTGGCTTAACTCTGGAACCGTACACTGGGTCCAAGCAGTTGTGAGTATACTTGTTGGGTTATTTTATTGAAAAAGGTGTTTTTGGTTCAGTTGACATGAGTTAATCCTAATGTGCGGATTTGGTCTATAAAATTGGGGAAAAAAGTGCACTGTAGAAAATATTGTACATGAAAAATGTTAACGTTAAATAATGTTTGACAGAAACTTTTTTGGCAGACTAGGAAATGTATGCCGGTATAAAATCAACAAGCGGGGTTGTATGATTGACATGTCGGCTTTAGTCCATTATAACATTAGTTTAACTCCTATATAAGCATATCGCCAACAATGGAATTGTTATTGTAATAGGGCTGGTGTAACAACATTGCATGGAATGTTGGCCTTGTGTCAGCGTATCAGTACCAGATGTCCATCGAGAGATACGAGTGGAACAAATTTTCTGGATATAAGTCCATCGTCCCACTGATTCAACTCACGTGGAGTATGGCCAAACATGTGCGAGTTGCTGATCCCCAGTTGTTTATCATGATGAAGTAAGTGTTTGCCTTGTATGCCATTGTAACAGAGGTTGTCTTCAATGTTGTATTCATATGCAAGTTCTAAATTGTTTGTAGTGTACTACCTTACATTGAACTTCCAGAACTTATTAGCAATTGTTTTGACATAATTATCGTGTACTTAAGCGATATATAATATACAAGCTTATACCACAGTACAAAAATAATTAGCCAAGTATAAAATACCAAAGATATTAGCTATGGTGTGATTTTTTCATTCGAAAATTTACTTGGTTCAGTTTGTAAATTTACCCTTGCAATCCCTTAAATATGTTTTATCACTGACTTTTGCTTTTATGCAAAATAAAGGAAAGTTGACAGGTTTCATGGCTAAAACTACAAAACCATTGGTTTGATTGTAAACCACTGTTTCACACATAAACTTAGCTGCAAGACAGTTATTTTGCTTGTGAAAATCAATATTTGATTGTGTAACAGTAACTTAGGTTTGCTATGCCAACTGTAAAAGATTACGCTAACCTATTACTTCTACAACACTGTTGCCAAATTGAGCAGTTTAATGTTATTCAGTTTTATGTATGTTTCCTAGCAATGGAACAAGTCCTTACTTTTTTCTCAAAACTGCACTTTTTATTGCCTATTAGTCTAAACAATTCCAATAAAACTTATTTTTGGCCCATACAAGGAGGAGATTTTGTGTTTGAACTTATAGAGCACATCAATCGAACCTTTCAACAATTGTACTGGTGAAAAGATTAAGAGCAACTTTATTTTGATATTTCAGAACATGTATGATGAGAACACTGTGGCAGTGTCAGAACATTCTAGATCATTTAAAACGCAACAACATTGAAGTCCTGTGGCATGGTCGGAACGACAATGAACCATCACACTACTGTGAAACTTGTGAGGTACTTCGCCCCATTCAAACATCAATAATATGTTCTTTTGAAAATTATAACAATTTCTGTTTTACAAAAACGGTTTTTTAAACATCATAATTTTGTTGTTACCAAGGTTGAAGTTTTCAATATACTGTACGTGAGAAGGTCAGAGAACAACTTACAGCAGCATCTTGTCCACTGCCTTGAGTGTGCGAGAAACTTAAATCCGGATTTAGAAAACTTTGTGATTCTCAACCAATTTCACACAGATGAGCTGATGAGAATATATGACCAATTTAACTTGGTGAGTAAACACTATGCTGCATTAAAACGCTGTTGTGGCATAAGTTAAGGCTATTTTCACGTGAATCATGCTTGGCTTTTTGCTTTTGTATTAATGAAGTGGCGCTCAGCCGACAATCCCTTTGGTTTCCAGTAATTGCTTGGCCATTGTGGAACCAGTTTGTCTGTAGTTATGCCCAGTTGTGGCATCAAACAGAAGACTGGCGTGCAATAATTTGGCTGCGCTAACATAAACGGCCAATGTCCTGTCACCAGCTGCACTGAGACCTTACAGGTCGAAACAGCGTGAAATAATATTTGAAATACTAATTTCTTTCATAATGTAGGCCAAAAAAGGAAAGACCTGACGGAGTGCATCTGATAAGCTTGGGAATTGAGTTGCTGAAGAGCAAAGGTTTCTGAAATCAACAAACATAATCAGTCACTGAGGCACCAAGATGGCACACAGCTTCAGTGACAAGAGCAAAGCACAGACAATTCCCTATGCAACCACATGACGTGAAAATGCCAAACCAGGATGGATGTAGTTGTTTCTTCTCTTCAAGTATCTCGTGGCGCAACACCTGGTATTATTCCTTTCTTTTTTAGCAGCTGCGTCACAACGTCACCGGTCGCCCCGTTTTCTATTGGTCGAGCTGCGTCACGTGCCGCGGGTCACGTGTGTGCTTTTCAACGTACTTCTTGAGCGCAACTATCCACGATGCCTTACAATACTATCGCGTGTCAACTATTTCTTTTGATCCCTTATTTGCATTTGGCCGCATGAAGCTATCAACAGCAAACGAAGTTTCTCAGTTGCTCGGAGGTCCATGAGTTGTGCAATATCATACTGCTGTATGATTGGCTGTAAATAAACCGCGTAGTCCTATTGCAGTAGAGTCTGTCCAATGGGAATGCCGTTGGGGTTTTGTTGGATGTAACTTTCTGCACAGACGCCCACTTATTTTTTTATCCCCCCGGTCGAATGCGCGCAATTAGTATGACACAAATTAACCGTCGAGTGCATGGAAATAATATTTTTTTGTATTCTTTTCACCTCGTACGTTGCGGCGCGATCGTCACGACCCACACGAGGTTTTCAACCCTTCTTTGTTTGCATTAATCTTTCAAAGACTTGTTCTTGACTTTTTGTTTGGTATTACGTGTTTTTTAGACGGAGTCGACTTTTGCGAAGAATTTTGTTGAAAGATTGATTCTGTTGGCGAACATAGTGACTCGATTTTTCTATTGTATTGTTTATTATTACTATCGACGTTTGCTTCATGCGAGCGCATGTTTTGATTGGTTCCTGTCTTTAGTAAACGTGCGAAAATTTAAGGACATAAATATACGCCGCAAAACTTTCCTTTGTTAATGTTTGATGGAAAAAATTCGGGGGAAGGAAAAGTTAAAGAAGAATTATTGACGATTAGGGTAAAAAGAGCTTTTTTGAACGATTTTTTGTGAGAAAAAATCGGCTAGTTTTTTAAACTTATAATAGGCAGTTATTGCATTTTTACGTGATTTTCAAAAAACTCGACGTAATTTAATGCATAGCACCAAAATGATGGTAAAAGGATCTGCTACAATCATTTTACAACAAACGGCAAATATTAAGTGAAGGTTCGCTCTGAAATTCTTACAATACGCAAAACGGTTACCTATTACGCCGCACAAATAAACACAACAACTGCAGGCCACGTAACAATGAAAACAGCAATAAGACAAAATGTTACAGAGATTGTCAGGAGAATTTAAATATTATTACGGGATTTTATGATATTGTCGCGTTGAGACTTTTAGCGGAACGCCGTACCGACAATAATTCTTTTACCAGAACGGTGGTCCAGCTTTTAACACTGCAGATATTACTTGCAAATCGCAGACTTGACTTGCGACTCGAGAGAACTAAAATCGTGAAAAATGTCTAAATAGCAGTAATCTCAATCCAGTCATCTGAAACTTTGCATCATTTTTCAAAATTTGTTCGTGTGGTGGCACGAGAGAGGTAAATGGTTAAATACCTGAACCCTGGTTCGAAACAACTCAAACTCATTTGAAAGTATATGCGTGTTTACATAATCACGTATGTTGTTTGTTTGTTTGTTTCATTTTTATCCTCGGGAGGCGGAGCAACGCCTAAATGCGTTATGCTCATTATGAGTCCGCCGTCGAGCTACCTGCTTCATTGTAGTTCCGTTGGATCATTTTTTATTTTGTTTTTTCGATTTTTGAAAGTTGGTGACTTCAATTTGAGTCAACCCAGCGGGTACCTCTGGGTTGGGACAATGCCGCTTTAGTATATTGCTCAGGGAAACACAAGCGACCGAGATGGGATTAGAACCCACAACCTTGTGCATGCGTTACATACAAACTTTTAAAAATTGCACGATTGAAAGAAAGAATACAAACTCGTATTGTGAATTAAGTTGGATGCAATTTGAACTCCCCAGAATACGGGGTAGCACTAAAGAAACTGCTTTAGCCGCCGACCAAAGGATATTATCAATTAATAGTTTATTTGTCTTATTCACATCAGCTTGTTTGTCTGGCGAACCACCTCGTCTGTCCCCCCAATATCGTTATTAATGCGTCACAACGGCGTGTCTTCGTGTTGTGCATGGGTATTTACTCAAAATGGGGCAAGTGCAGGTTGTTTTAACTTTGGCGTTACAGCCAGGGCTGACACTGCTTTTTCCCAAGATCTTGGAATTTCAGTCCTGAGCTTGGGATCTTGGGAACAAAAAAGTAAAGGGAACAAATGACTGAATTTATGATACAATTAGCTAATCTGCATCCTTTGTTCTCAGCCCAACTCATCAATTGTCCATTTCATAGCCAGCGCCCTAAACATAGTTAGCAACGCCCACCACTTTAGGAACTTTACAATAATCTAAGACCAATGAAATAAAACACTTTTGGTTGGTGAACGTTATTTAAGCATTATGCACAAAAGCCAATTGGTGTGACAATAAGATAATGCCCTTAACCACACAAGGGCATTACACTATTACATGACCCACACTGAAGAAAAAATACACTCGACAAGATATTATTTGTTAAAGTGGAACAGCCATAAACATGAGAACAAAGTTGGCAATGTCATGTAAGGCAAACAAAGGTATTTTATGAACTATTTTTAGTCGCCTCGCCATGCCGCATCACGGTCATTTGCCGTTCCGTCGTATACAAGGAATAAAAAGAACAAATCAGCATTGCAGTGATAGGCAGGCAAGCGTTGTCTGATTCATCAAACGGAAACAAATCTACAATATATATAGCGCTGAAAAATTGCATATATGTCGCATAGAAACCACTTTTAGGAACTCCTTAGGGGCAAAATTATACTCATTTAACTGCTGTTGGAACTTGCAACAGAGTTTCGTTTCAAAACCGCATTATCCACCTGACTGGTTTCTCGGCTGTATCTATATTCATACTGGGTGGTTGGGGATGGGGTCGAAGGTTTCGAAATCGGCGTTCGAGGAGATTCCGGTGAATGTTTCAATATAGTTACAGAAGTAGCAGAGAGTGCACTGCTTCTTCTGTGGTCTTGCACTGGACCCGGTTTAAGGTACGGATTCCTCGTCGTTGAAATACTGCTGACGTTTTTGGAATGTCGCCGCCTCCAGCTGCTTCCGTATTTGCTTCCGTCGCTAAATCCCTTATTCCGGAACAGCATCACCCACTGGTTACGCACCATCTTGGGTCGAATAGTGAAAACCAGGAAAATCCACAAGCCCTGTAAATCAATGGCAATTTTTGTGTGAAAACATAGCTAAATTTTTGTCCAAACCTTAGAACGCATATTGATCTCCACAGACGTCTTACCGCTTAGGTGTATTTGTACATACGAGGCTCATCTATTGTTAACGGCTGTAAAGGTTACCAACCAAATGTGCACAATCGTTTTTAAAATCTTTTACCACAATCATTAATTTAGAGCTAACGTGACAGTGCTTCGTACGTTTTGTCATGTTTTTGAAGTGAGTCAGGCGACCACATTGTTGTCATTCGATGTCAGAGGTAAATGACAAACGTGCTTTTCGTAATGAACGTTTACCAAAAAAAAGTTCGAACCTGAAAGGCGTTAAAAATCACAAAAAGGTATGACAATATTCTTCGTATAACGCCATCTTGATTTTGGTCGATATTGATGAGAAATCCTAAAATCCACGTCGGTCCACTAAGCAATATTATTGCCGCAGCGTTGATCACATGCTGACGAGCCTGTTGGCAAACAAACAACAAATACAAAATTATTCAAAATTATCCCAATCCATATTTATATCCTGTTATGTAAACGTTGAAATTGATTCGTAAAAATCAAATCAAAATTAAAATAAAGTTTTGTTGGCGAACATTTTAAAAAGTGCATTCGTCCGTAACAAAGTCTAAGTAATTGATGTAAAATGTCTTACTTATGTTACACCTCTAAAAAAAACTCTTGTAAAGGTTGAATGCAAGGAAGTTATGTTCAATGAAATGTTGTCAAAAACTTAGGCCTTATAAAGCGCGCCATTGGGAGGGCGTCCCTGATGACGTAATGCACACATTTTATCATTTCAACTGAAGTCTTATGATGGTACAAACCTTCACGCCTCGTGCGCTGCTTCTCACTCTGGTTAGATTCGTGTTTGAACGCTTACAGGTCACGTGGTACAAGACAATAGAAAACAAACCAACATTGACCAACATTATAACTCCCATTGGGACGAGGAAAGCCCAATACATCGAAAGTTCAGTCAACCAACACCTTTAATGTCCAAAAAACATGTGTAAAGTACTAAACAGGTAAACAACATTTCATTGCTGTAAATGACATATCTTCTACTTTAATCATTGACATCTTATATGATAAACATTTTTAATGAGAAGATGCAAGCTAGTACCTTTGTGTAAAATATTTTCTACCGTTCCACAACATTCCTCACAACAGCGTAACGTAGAAAATGTTTTAAACACAAGCACTGGCTTGTTCCTTTATATTGAGACTGTTTAAAACCGTGAAATGTGTACATTAATTTTGTAAACATGTCGGAACAGTTTAACTTTTTCCGCTGCCAATGTTTTTTACACGACACACAACATTTTTTGCGACAAAAATAATTTTCAGGCAATCATAAAGAAACTTACACAGCTGTTTCTCTGTACATGGGATACATCCGGAAATATTCGTCGCCCGAATGAGTGTTGACAAGTCCGAAGTGCGCCCCAAGTGTCACAATGGCGAGCAAAGCGGGAAATCCCCAACCAAATAAACATGACTTTCGAACATAATGCCGCACTGTACTCCAAATTTTTACGAACATTAAATACATGTCCAGAATTTCTATGAACATCCAAGCGAACGTTGATGTTGTGAAGAAGTGCATAAAAAATCCAGACTGAAAGGCAAATTTTCAAAACCATTTAAAATTGACTAATCCCGTCTGAAACAATTAAAAAAACATTACCTAGATGTAAACAATTTGTGTAAATATTGTGTTAAGAAACCACGGCAGAACATGATAATAGTTACCAAATGGGTTTTGATAGTTCCACAGGTTTTGCCCCTTGCTTTGTGCCTTTGTTTCGAACTACAGTTTAGTGCGTTGATGTGGTTTGTGAGATTATTTGAGTTTTTTTTTAAGTTTTTTTACGACTTCAAATGTATTGATTGTCCACAGCGTAAATATTAAGATTTACAAAAATATGTTTATTAACTAGTTCCTTGTATTAAAATAAATGTTTTATTTTAATTTTTCGGAAGCACCTGAATCGTACACATGTTTGTGGTTCTAAAAACTGCAGGGTTCGCGGCGACGTAAGATTTTACGTTTATTTTTGTATTTTTAGTTGGTTTGACGACTTCAAACCACCAAATACCAAACGGTTCACGCTGGGTAACATGAACTACGTTAAACAACGCAGTAGTTTAAACTGTTTTAGAATACGATCCGTTCTCCTATGCTTGACACTTGGTTGCCCAAGGCGGCTTAAAATACGCAGTGAACGTGCAGTGAGAACGTAGATCATCCCCTACCTTCGTCTGGTGCTATAAGTGTAGTTTAACCAAAAAATTCCGAAAACGTCATTGTACCATTCTTGGCTACCAGTAAAAAGTCATTCAAACGAATGCTGTTCGTAAACGGGATACTTTTACACAAAAAGAACGACTTAAGGCTTAGAAAACTTGGTAGTCGCCAGATGTTTTCGTCCATCTTAAGTCCAGCTAAGATTAAAATTGAGTGGGCACCGTTTTCAGATCACTGACTCACAAAGGCAATTTGCTGCGAGACCCGACACTTTTACATTTTTCGGCCGTTTAGCTTTTTGTAATGATGGCTATCATTACCGTCGTTGCACACGAGCCATATTGGCTTAACTTTATGCACAATTTGCTGTCTGACTGCTGTTTTTGATCAGTAGCATGACAAAGGAAAGGCTTTTCATCCATATCACCGTGTAAGAAACACAAGAAAATTGGAAATTTGTCAGCTAATATAAATCTGCTGTCTGTGCTCTTTCAAAGAAATGTACTTTAAATGTGCAACATATATCTTAATTCTTTAGACCAGAAGCCGAAAAGAAACATTGATGAAACTGTACTCCAATGCTTGTCAACATTTTAGTGAAGTCTGCAAAGTGCATACAGTTGCCCGAGGAATTTGACCGCGGAGTTTTGCTCAAAAACTAAAGCCGCGGAAAAAGTCCGCGGATAGATTGCGGGGTTTTGCCCAAGCGTGTTTAGACTCGTTGAACTCACCGCAACACATTGCTGCTCATTGCGCGGAAGTGATGCTGCAATTCCGAAAATATATGTCACATAGACTCCAAACAAAGAAATGCAGAAGTGAACGAGAATCCTTTTCGACTTATGCTTACGTAACGGCCTGCAAATATCAAAAAAGGAATTACGCACATAGTCTCTAATTCGTTGCTGTAAGAATCGAACTTAATAAAAGCAAACAGCCGATAACACCACAAAATATTTGTCTTACTTTACCTGAACATAGTGTATGTTAGAATTGTACAAAATAGAGCAACAAGTGATAACCCGCAACCGATGTATGTTAGAATGTTGAGAACACTATCATGGATCGAAGTTTCCACGCTCTAAGTAAAATAGTTTACTCAGTGTGACTGACATTTGAATGTTTTGATTGTTTTTTTGTCATTTTAAAAATGATAGTAAATTATTGTTTTACCATGAGCACAGCAAAGCTCGTCAAGTGATCACATTGACACAGGACGCCATTTTCAGCACCGGGTGACGGCAAAGTTACACAACCTTCCTGGGACCACGCACCCTCTTCTACGTCGTAAAAAACGCACCGTGGATTGTAAACAGACATTTGCACCGAAGTGCTATTGCCTTGATCTAAAGGTTCAAACGAGCTTTCAATAAACGGGAGCCTGTGAAACAAATGGGAATTTTGGTAAATCAAATAGAGCGTTATAAAATAGATTACTTACAATATTTGTACGGGAGTGGTCAAATTTTGAACAACTCTGTTTGCCACAGTTGCACCGATAACGCCACTGTTGATAACAGCCTGATTTCGACTTGCAAACATCATGCTGGCATTTGATACCGGGGCGACATTCGGCGCTCGAAACAATGTAGCGTCTCCGTATGCAGTGAATGAAATTCTTTCCTTTGTGGCAAAATTTTTAGCATGTAAAAAGTTTGCATATAATTGTAACAATTCAAATATTAGAGCTCATAGTTCACCTGGGGCAATCTAGCAAGCAAATCAGCAGGTAGACTGATTGTTGGACTTAATGTTGATTCCTCAAACGTGGTGTTAAAGCCATCACGAAGAGAGAAATTTCGCTCTGCGCCTATTTGTATAAATGCCGTTAATAATCTGACCTTAACGTTTTACATTCTACTCTATTTACTAGCAGTTCGGTTGGTGTCGATAGCTCCTACGTTGAGATTGTCCTGCTTCAGTTGGAAAACCCCGTCTTGCAACATTATGTTACTCAATAAAACTTCGGTTAGGTTTGTGACCGACGAAGCCACAGCATTGTCCAGTATGCCTGTAAGTAATTAAAACAACAACTTAAAATATTCTTTTAGCCTGTTTCAATCTGTGGATAAACGCAAACAACATACCAACAACCGAACCAAGCGAATTTATAACTTCCAAAACAGAAATTGCAACAGTTTCTGTTACAATAACCCCCGGCCCAGGATCTGCAAACATCATTAAACCCAGAACCACTTCCATAGCCCCCTCCATCGTTACGTTTCCTTCAAGTAAGTAAATCGAATTAGTTGGGATATAGAACGTTTATCCCAGTGAAAAGGTGATAACTTACCCTCTGTTACGTATAGGATCGAAGATCCTGACCACATATTTGCTTCTTGACCAATGTTATCGTTTGTAATATTCGTAGGAGGAGGTGGCGGTGTTGGCTGCATAAATATAAAAGCAAATTTACAATAGTTTCAAGCAGTATTTCCCGGAATCAAGAAACAAAATTCTACATCATCGTAACTCAAAATAGCGCTTTCCATGCAAATATTCGAGATCTTACCTGTGGTAAAGTTGTCGTGGTTGCTTCAGACGTGGTGCCCGTGGTTGTTGCGGGTGTACTACGCGTTGTTGTTTGAAGAGTTGTACTCCGTGTGGTGGCCTCGGAAGTTGTACTCCGTGTGGTGGCCTCCNGCAGGTAGACTGATTGTTGGACTTAATGTTGATTCCTCAAACGTGGTGTTAAAGCCATCACGAAGAGAGAAATTTCGCTCTGCGCCTATTTGCATAATTGCCGTTAATAATCTGACCTTAACGTTTTACATTCTACTCTACTTACTAGCGGTTCGGTTGGTGTCGATAG
The DNA here is from genome assembly GCA_008931825.1 of Phallusia fumigata. NCBI lineage: Eukaryota > Metazoa > Chordata > Ascidiacea > Phlebobranchia > Ascidiidae > Phallusia > Phallusia fumigata. The sequence goes on from QXVZ01029675.1 coordinate 16,399, forward strand.
CTCCTACGTTGAGATTGTCCTGCTTCAGTTGGAAAACGCCGTCTTGCAACATTATGTTACTCAATAAAACTTCGGTTAGGTTTGTGACCGACGAAGCCACAGCGTTGTCCAGTATGCCTGTAAGTAATTAAAACAACAACCTAAAATACTCTTTTAGCCTGTTTCAATCTATGAATAAACGCAAACAACATACCAACAACCGAACCAAGCGAATTTATAACTTCCAAAACAGAAATTGCAACAGTTTCTGTTACAATAACTCCCGGTCCAGGATCTGCAAACATCATTAAACCCAGAACCACTTCCATAGCCCCCTCCATCGTTACGTTTCCTTCAAGTAAGTAAATCGAATTAGTTGGGATATAGAACGTTTATCCCAGTGAAAAGGTGATAATTTACCCTCTGTTACGTATCGGATCGAAGATCCTGACCACATATTCGCTTCTTGACCAATGTTATCGTTTGTAATATTNCCTCTGTTACGTATAGGATCGAAGATCCTGACCACATATTTGCTTCTTGACCAATGTTATCGTTTGTAATATTCGTAGGAGGAGGTGGCGGTGTTGGCTGCATAAATATAAAAGCAAATTTACAATAGTTTCAAGCAGTATTTCCCAGAATTAAGAAACAAAATTCTACATAATCGTAACTCAAAATAGCGCTTTCCATGCAAATATTCGAGATCTTACCTGTGGTAAAGTTGTCGTGGTTGCTTCAGACGCGGTGCCCGTGGTTGTTGCGGGTGTACTACGCGTTGTTGTTTGAAGAGTTGTACTCCGTGTGGTGGCCTCGGAAGTTGTACTCCGTGTGGTGGCCTCCGGAGTTGTACTCCTTGTGGTGGCCTCGGAAGTTGTACTCCTTGTTGTGGCCTCTGGAGTTGTGCTTACTGTAGTTATTGAGTTGATGGGGATAGTGGTATCGATTGCAGTAGTTGCCTCAGTAGTCGGTATAACAGTGGTTGCTTCAGAAGTGGTGCTCGTTGTATCTGCCTCAAATGTGGTGTTCATCATGGTTGTTTCAGGACTGGTGCTGACTGTAAATGCTATACATGCTTTATTAAATGCTTTCAGTAGCAAAGTTAAAGAAATGCAATTTGTTACCATTCACTTGTTAATTACAATATTTGTCCACAATGTTAGCAATCAAATGTTATTGTCGGCAATGTTATTGAAGCAGTTTTAAATTTTTTTGTGCTATAATGTTCAAGGACAACTGCAAGCAAGGTGTTAATTGTAAGTATTCTTAAAACGCTTCATTTCAATGAATATATACGATATTGTCGAGTAACATATAAACTGGTATTTTTTCGTAAACTTTTGTGCGCGAATAGTCGTTTACACCATTGTTGGCTACCTGTTGTTTGTTGAATTGTAAGGACTGGGGTTGTTTCTGGAACAGTTCTTGTGGTAACTCCTTCCTGTGTAGGATTGTCTGCAGTTCTATGCGTTGTGCTACTGATTAATGTTTCTTGGAGAGTGCTGTGTTCAGGAATTTTCAACCCCGTCGTTGCTTCTACAGTTGTCACTTCTGGCATTGTGCTGGGTGTGGCAGCTTCTATTGTGGTAGGTGTTTGAGCAGTGGTAAGAATATTCGTATCTTGTGTTGAAATGACCGCTGAGGTTTTAGCCTTAGTACTAGTTGAAATAATTTCTGTGCCCAAAGTAAATGTCGATACTTCTTGCAATGCATCAGTTGGGTTTGCTTCTGTATTTGTGTTCATGGTGCTAAAAGAGTTAGCTGAAGACGTCACACGTGCTGGGACCGTAGAAGTGAGCGCTTGCATTGTGGACGCAGCCACAGTTTTCTTTTCGGTGTTTGTTTTGGAAGTTTCTTCCACTGTGTTGGCTAATGTCGTTTCCATGATTGCACCATTTTTGGTTGTTATTGCTTGTGTTGTTCCAGGAGCCGACGTGTCTTTTACGATTTTGGACGTGAATAAATCTTCCGTGGTTCCTTCTTGTGTTGTGCTGACTTCAGTTGTGTCTGTATGTAGTGACGTTGTTATTTCATGTGTACTTGGGGTTGTGCCTGATGCCGAACTAGCTGTAGCTGCAGTTGAATTTTGCGTGTTGTCGGCTTTAGTCGTATCTGGTGGGGTAGTAACTATGGCCGTGTTTTGTGTAGTTTTTGTGCCAGCTGTAGTCGTATCTGATGTAATGTTAACTCCAAACGCATCTGGTGTTGCGATGCCTGTAGTTGTATCTGGTATTGTGCTTCCTCCAGGAGTATGTGGTGCTATGCTTGCTTTAAAAGTATTTGGTGTTGTATTACTTGCAGTCGTATCCAGTATTGTGCTAACTATTGGTGTTGTAATTTCTCTAGTTGTATCTAGTTTTGTGGTAGCTTTAGAGGTATCTAAAGTTGTAATGTGTGTGGTTGTATATGGTGTAGTGCTTGCTGCAGAGGTAGATGGTACTGCGCTAGATATGACCGTTTCTGGGGTTGTACTGTTGGAAATTAGATTTTTTTCTGTGACAACTGTTATTTCTTGTGTTGCAGTAACTGTTGTTCTTTCCTTTTTGGTTGTTAATGTTTTTTGTGTAGTGACAAGTGTTTCAAGTATCGTACCAGATGCACTTGTACTTGCTGTTGTGCTGTGTGAAATTGTATCTTGTGTTGTGGCGGATTTAGTTGTGCTTTGTGCGCTTGGGGCCGGTGAGGTATCTGGTGTTGTGACAGGTTTTGAAGCATTTTGTGTTGTTCCACCTAGTGTTGAAGTAACTGTGGTCGGTTGTATAGTGCTGTCTGTTGCTGTTTCTTGTGTGGTGCTAGCAGTAGTTATATCGTTGATTGTACTGTCTTTTATTGTACTTTGTGTTGTGCTAGCTTTTTTTGTATCTTGAACGGTTATCGTTGCGGTTTCTATTGTTGAACCAGGTTTAGTTACAACAAGTGTTGTGGCCAATGTTACTTGTGAAGTGCTAACTGTAGTTATGTCCGACGTTTGAATCGATAGGGTAATTGCATGTGTGGTTGTGTCAGTCGTAGGCGTGTCTCGTGCGATGCTGGCTGAGGTAGTTTCTTGCATAGAACTTGTCGTCAAATCAAATCGCGTCACAGTGTCTTGTGTAACAGCAAACTTGTCAGTAACTGCACCGTAAAACATATTATGTCTAGGTGGATAAATCTTTAAGGTTAGCTCACAGTAGACCGAACTACTTGTAAAAACTAGGTTAACAAAAGAAGGTTATGCCAAAAGAACCTCAGGTTATTAATCAGCAATAGCGTTTTAACGAGTAAGGGTTAAACTCTTAGCAAAGAGCAGCAGCAGCAGGTACAAATTAGTGAGCAGCAAACAGAACAAGGTTAAAATGATACCTTCCGCTGTTGAAACTGATTTGGTTGCCTCCGCTGTACTTAAAGCGGGCGTTGTTTCGGGTAATGGCGCAGTGGTAATCGCTAAAAAATAGTCACATAAAGGTAAACGAAAACAACACAATTTTACTATAATCTCTATCCATTTTGTTTTCTGGACACTTTTTTCACCTACCCTTAATTTTCTGAGAGTTTAATTTACCATGCAAACCAAGCCGACGTCTAAGCGAGCAGTTAGCGTTATTGAACTTCTTTACAACCAGTACAGATATCAAAAGCTATTGCGCAATATGTTGTAAAATATGACGTCACAACCAAAGTAAATACCAACGTAGTTTGACTACAGTGAAACGTGGATGATTTTGAGGCACTACTAAAATAAACTTAAAATTAAAATATTTCCTTAAATTCCCAACAATACTGAAAAGGAAAATAAAGAAAAAGGAACAGCGGTCATGTGCGACTTACCTGTACAATTCGAATCAGGGAATCTCGGATCACTTGAAATAAACCCTGCCGCACATTTGCAACTAAATCCACCAATAAAGTTGGCGCAGTCGAAGCTGGTCGTGCAGTTGTGCAAAGCATTGTTTTGGCACTCATCTATGTCTGCAAATTTTAGGCGTTAAAAACACGCACTTTTTTAAAAACTGTTTAGCGTTGCCACAAACCCTACCAGAGCAACTGGTTCCTGGTAACGTGCGGTCGTTGTCTTGGTAACCGGAATTGCACTGACAACGAAATCCCCCTCCAAAGTTAATACAACGTGCATTTTCGGAACAATTGTTCCGTTGTGAAGCTTCACATTCATTTATATCTAAACGTAATCAGCAGGAAATCAAACGCGGGTCTGCATCGCTTTTAAATGGAAAAACATTACTTACCAGTGCAAATTAGCTCAGAAGATGAGCTTGTGTTGATGTACCCCTCATTGCACCTACAAGAAAATCCCCCTAACGAGTTGATGCATTGAGAGTTCGTTGGACATGTATTGAGAGTGCTGTTTTCACATTCGTTTATATCTTAATCGAGAAAAATGTATGCTCCGTATTATTACTCTTGTATGGCGAAATGTAAGGGTTTTTACAAACAAGGTTTACCAGTGCAGTTAGATTGAGAGCCTGAAGCGCCATTATCTTGGAAGCCTGGATTGCACTGACAGGAAAAGCTCCCAAAAATATTTACGCAAGTTGCGTTTGCGGAACACACCGGCTCAATCTGATTACATTCATTAAAATCTAAAAATACACATCTTCGATTAGTGCACGAAAAACGATTTTTATAATTTTATTGATCAATAAACATGCTGTATATTTATATGTATAGATTTAATTTGGTTTTATAAACATCCTTTTTTATCATTTTTTGACATGTTTCGTTAACATGTTTAAAACAGGGCGACCGCCCGGTGGAATGGTCTGAGGCGCTCGACCCATAAAAAAGACATATTCAAAACAACTGACATAAATCTCTGACAAACAAAAAGCAAAAAAAAAATTGATTTTAAAAAACATTACCTGCATTTTAAAGTAACCTAGCACATTTTCAACAAAGAAAACTGGTTGATTTTGGAGAACCGAATTTACGCCAAATTCCTGTTATATTTACATTGGGTACGACGAACGCTCTTTCCGGTTTTAAACAGTTGGTTACCTGTTTGCGTAACCTATATATTTTATGAAAAAAACACATCTAGAAACGACCAATAGAACTTCGCTATAAAAACAATATCCGGAATTGATGCTAGGTAAAAGGTACTGCAAACAAGATAAAACACTGGAATATACGAACCTATAACCGTTACACTCGGGACTTCTGTTAAATTTTCATTTCGAGAGGAAAGGACTTCGATGCCCTGTACGAACTGATTACATGTTAGACTGTCTTCACAGTTTAACGTAACCAGAATCGACGCACCTAACAATAATAAAACACATTGGACAAAATAATAAAAATTTCATTGCACACAACATCAAACAACGGATTGTTCACGGTTGGGTTGTCATGTTTGTTTTTCTCTTTACAATCGAACGAACAGGCGCATAAGCGTGACCGAACGATTTTTACAAACTAACCCCAATTGGCAAACAACCGATTTTATGCGACAATAGAACAATTTTTTTACCTGACACTTGTGTAGCAAAGGTACTGCATAGGATGGCCGTAAAAATCCAATAGGAAATCATCGGGGCAAAGTTTTTCCACAACAACTGTCCTGTTTTTAAACTTAATTCTTCCAGCCTGGTGGCATGATTTGTGTCAGAGTGTGCACCATTAACAACCATGGGATTAGACAAAGCGACAAAAACCTGTAGAAAATAGGAGAATTTTTACCCTCTCCATCCTGTTCGCCAGACAAAGTATGACCAGAATGTCCCCCGAGAGCAATTTTCACCCATTCACCCATGCACTTACGTCACATACGACTTCCTATGAATAACAGTGTGACGTATACGCTCTTTAGCGCAAACTTTTTTATTAACCACCATTTATAAACGCAAGTTTCACACTAAACAAAGTTTTTTATCTACTCCATATACGTTTAAGCAGGTCAAACTACTAACTTTTTATCGCCTGGACAGAACTACTCCAAATTTTCTAACACTAAGAATATCTTGCGCAATACAAGACTTTTTACACATAACAAGGTTTACACTTAAAAATATTTTTTTCTATTTTTACTGCGTGCGGTGTATTTGTCTCATTCTTTATTGGCTGCTTTTAAACTATTTCCTTCAATTGTAACGTCCACAGAGCGACAACGGACATTCCTACTATGAGCTGCTTCAAACGAACAACATCACAGTTCTGTATCCCACGCATAATGTGCTGGGGTTGGGTAACCGTTCCCTTCATCTGTGAGTCAGTGACGCGTGACGGGTGTGACGAAGGCGCCCTTGCAACGACTTACGTGTTGTAAAGTTATAAAGTAAGTGATCTCCACATGTTGAGATGAATGTTATAGCGTTCCAATTTAATGAGACTGTAGTTAAAGCATTTAATGCCCGACTTTATTTGTTACCCCGAGCTTGTCTGCTGTGAACTCAGACTCTAATCAACACGAACATGCAACTGCTAGTTACGTGGGTTAAACCCGTGCAACTATTTGCATGCTGTGGCGAAACTCAACTTACCCGAAAAAAACTGCAAAATCTGCTCCAAGAATTGTTTTGGTGCTTTCCGGATGGTTGCATGTCGAGCCTGTAATTGGATAGCAGCTTGAATTGCGATCTGTTGTGTACAGGGTAATGGTGGGTTACGGTCCGCACGTAACCGGGGGTTTCACACAATTTCCCAATTCTTAGTCTGTAATTTGCATCGTGGGATTTTACTGACCTATGTTGACCATCAAACAAAGTTAAGCGCTGACGCACAAAAATGAAAAAAATCTTCTGTTAGCTTCGTTTTGCCACATTTCAATGTACACCGTTTTCTCGAGATAGGAAGTTCTATTTGGTCATATTTTATTTTTCCAAAAGCAGTGATATCTATCCTGGAATGATAGGAGGGGCTAAGTTAAGAAAACATTCGAATAGTTCATTTCACGCTTGGAAGACGCTGCATGATCGGAAGAGAACAAAGCGTATGAACACAGTTTTTTATTGATCCTCTTTTCACCACATGTCAACAAATAAATCACGAGGAAAACATAAATGGTCTTTTGGATTTTGCGAAAGATCTCTTCGAGGGTTTGGGGCTTGGAATCCTGCATACAGATATAATTAGTATGTCTAGAATACGAAGTATTTCAGCTTTCGTTGGACGTTGCCAGGGAAAAAAAGTAAATACACCCAAACAATGTTCCACCCATCAATTAGCAGATAAAAGAAATCTGAAGCAGACGGGGTTGTGCTGGGTGTGGCTTCTTTCGTGTTTCCTTTGACCAGTCACGGGCAAGCGAGCGAGTCTAATGTGTCGCCAGGACGAAAAGTCGTGAGATTGCGTAAAACCGTACGAGGTTTATTTATTTTAAACACCCCATTTTGTAGCACCCGTACGGATCGCTAATGTAGTGGTTATGAGTCAACTGCGATTATCATTTACAATTGACTAATACTAAGGTGCAGAAAGTACAATGTAAACCCTGATTTGCCAAATTTGTTATATTTTGTCATCGTTTTGATTGTCCAAAAACTACATTTCTGGTTTTCTACACTATTGTTTTTCTACACTACATTATCTACACATTTACGTCGTCTTAAAAAACAAAAGTCTAAACAACTTCGCACTACAAAAACAACACATTTATAGCATATGTGCGAACATTTCGAAAATTAAAATTACTATTTTTACATTCAATCAAAAAACGTAAAAAAGTGTCTATTACCTATGAGGGTGTGTGAGAGCATTATCTTCGCATCGTTCAAAACTTCGTTTTCCCACACCTGCGATAAAATTACCAGGAAATCAAAGTTGCCGAATTTCAATGGCCCGGAACTGTCACGTATAGCACCAAAAGCTGTCGCGGACGAAAGGAGAAAAGTAGAGGCAAATTTAGACTTCAGGGTCGGCATTTTTTGGTCCCATCAACATTAAATTGGTCTTTTAATGTTCCGCAGCCCTTGGAACTACTTTACTTATATTAGTACGCTACACGCATTTGAAGAAATGTAGCGTGCTTAAAAAGGTGGCCGAACTATTAGATCAAGCAAACCACACTAAAAAGGCACAAACACATGAAAAGATCATTAAATTTTTACTGTTTAGCGTAGGTATTGATGTTTATCGCGTCTTACCCCTTGGTTGGGTTAAAATCGATGAGAGGGCTTCAACGTCTTCGTCATTATTTTGATGACGTCGTCCTGGTATCGGGGCGGATGGCCGAGGAAGGTTTGAAAGCTTATTAAAAATCATTTTTAATGTTGCGAAATTTCAACAGTGTTTGTAAACTATGTTTTTACAAATTCGTAAAGTGTTTGTAAAATGCTAGTAATTACATTTATCTACATTTATTGAGTTTTGTCAACAGTATATATTCATTACAAATGTTTACCAAAGTGCGAGTGGAAATCATACTCTGGTGAGACAGAAATCCAGCTGACGGCGCAAGAAGTTTCTCCTCTGATGCATCTTTAGCGTCATCCAACGGCCTAAAACATTTACATGCAAACAAAACTACAGAAAGCTGAAAAAATTTTGGTGTGAAACATAATAATATGCGTTTAAAATTTATTAATTTTTGTAAAGATTTGAATTGGAAACATAGAAAATATGCCTAATTGTTTTTAGTTATCGTAACGTTTTTAATGTGCAAAAAATACTCTTGTAACTATTATTTGACAAAAAATAGACCAATAGCAAACAGGCTTAATATCTCTTGTTTGCGTTGGTTTGTGCTTAATTAGCTAGGATGAAAGTACGGTAAGGTATCGCCGGTACGGTACGGTGGTACGGTACTCCCATCGTAACGAGGTACGCACAACTAAATGCACACCGTACCGTACTGCGATCCTTGTTAATTATGAATGCCAACAAAATTAACTCAAAAACTGTCAATTTGGTGGTCGGTTCATATTCAGTGGTAGGAATAGACAACAAACTTTGACGAACGTTGTGCTGCTGGCCGTTGAATCCGGAATTGATGCATCGTCAGATGACGGAAAATTTAGTCCCAGTAAAGAAGTAACGACACCTAGTGCAAGAGATTCCACAAGCTTCTCGACGCTGCGAGTTTTGGAAAGTTTGGCCACGTCATCACTCGATTCTGAAAAAAAATAAATCATTACAAACTAAATTCTAGAATATACGTGTTTTCTCAGGAAGAAATGAAAATGTCCTGTCACCAGCTACACTGATGAGACCTTACAGGTGGAAACAGTGTGCACTGTCTGCAGCTCACAAAATCGTTATTGGCTTTTTGCGGATATAGAAATGAAAATACTTAGGTACACAATTCACGGTTTTAAATATTCTCAATAGGAATGCAGCGTTTGTCGAAACGTAGAATATGTTTCATACACACAAGTAGTGGCTGTATTTTTCTCGCCGTGAAACAAGTACTTTAAACAATAAAACAGAAAAGTAAAAACAGCCACAAACACCTTTAGCAATTTACCTGCGCTGTTTTCATCGGATTTTTCTGCAACAACCGACTGAACAATTCGACAAGCAAGTTGATCTAGGGCATCTTGCATTTCTGCACTTGCCTGTTCAGTAAGGACTGGTAATCTTCCCTGACTTAGAACACCTTGCTTTCCGACAGGCTTTTTGTTCCTGTTGATTTCGAAATCAAAATTATAATTAAAAATTCTATGGTTTGGCGCTAGTTCATACTCACAAATTAAATTGAGTTCCGTACACTTTGATCGCGCGACTGTCCGTTGCATTCACCCCATCTGAAAACGTAAAAATCACTAGTTTGTTTCAAATTTTTTTTTAAGTTTTGAAAAAAATAGCCTGGCGGCTGCTTAAAATGCAACATCGCATTTTTAAAAGATGTTACTTATTAAACTCTTGACCAAACCAGGAGATCGTGCCAGTACAAAGTCAGACCCTGGGCCTGAAGAGAGAATTTGTTGTTGTGGTTCCTACCTTTGTCAGGAGAGCGCCAACTGAAGTTNCTAAACTTTGATGTCGAAATACAGTTGCTTGAAACTTTACCTTTTCTATTGCCCCGGAAACAAGTTCTTCAGCCAATTTTCTTGCACCCGAACTGACCGCAGACTCATCCGACAAATGTTCAGCCTTGTTTAACACCTCATTTGCAAGATCATCCACTAATAAATCCACACCTGAACTGATCGCTGATTCTGTGCCACTCGAGATAACACTTGTTTTGTTCAATGTCTCCTGTTAAATTCCAATATCAACAACAGAAAAAGTAAACCGTCTTGCGACATAGTTTTCAAAATCCCAAGTGTCCAATTAAACTCGTAGCACATTAGAAATAATTGTAAAATTATTTTGTTTGTTATTTTTTGTGGAACAACATTATGTGTAATAAGGTTCAACAATAGCAAGCCACAGTTTCGAGGAAAGAGAATTTTTTTTTACTTTAACCAAAGTATCGGCTAGATGTTTCACTGCTTTGGCCACAGAAACCGATGATTGCTCGGAAGAAGCTGAACTCTCCTTTGCTACTCCACGAACTGCTTCTTCAGTAAGAGCTATGGCAAGTTCATTAATTCCTGATGAAAAAGCTGAGGAAGCACATCGGGAAGGAACCACAGTTCTATTGCAACAAACAGAATAACTTTTTGAGTGTAAAGTTTTTGAGTAATTTTTATTATTGTTAAAATGTGGCGTTTATTTGTAACTATCTTGAGAACGTGCTTTTCTAGGCCAACATTGGCGCATATCAAATGGACTTGCAAGAAATGATTCACGCTTTTCGTATTGAGTAGGTTGCTCTACATGGCAACTACTGAGCCCTAAAAAAACGTTTTAGTGTTAGTTTCCTACTTGGCAATAGCTTTTCCGATGCGTTCAATTTCATTTTCGTGAAGGCTCTTAAATACATTGTTTGGGGCTTCGTGCAAGGCTTTCAAGTTAAAAACCTCTCCAATGACGTTTTCCGCCATCGATTCTATAGAAGTAAAATGTAAATCGTACGTTTATTGATCGAAAACATGTTTAAAACCTGACGCCCTTGTTAAAGAAATGACACAAATTTGTTAGAAATAACCACTTCAAAATATATTTTAGCCAAACAACGCATGCCATTTTAAGCCACCTTGATCAGTCGTTACTCACGCAGGTATCATTGCCTCGGGTTTAAACTTTATTTCAGGTTTATATCTACCATACGAAACAGAATTTAGGATTTATATTCACCTTTGCTGTTTCGTTTCTGTTCGTTTATGTTTAAGTCTTGTGGCATCAATTTCTTCAACTTCATCATTGCTGTGATAATTTGCACAGTAATTTCGCCGACTTTTGCTTCCCGTGTCACACTACTCATGGAAGAGAAGCTGGCGGAAGGAGATGCAGCAGATCCTGAAAAAGGAATCAACATATTTAATCCTAAATAATATTCGTAGTCTCTTACAGTAATCAGGAATTTTCTTTTAAAATTTCTGTTATTTGATGTTTTTGGTTAAATATCGATTGATTGTATGACGCGTTGACCTGTTCTCCTATGGGTTGATTAAATGTGGTACAACTTTATTTTGTCTTGGGCCATCAAAAATTCTTAACCAGTGTGTATTAAAGGATGTTGCTGACTGCCTTGCCGAAAAATTAACTACTCAGCTAGTCAACAAATAAACAAGGGGAACTAGAAAACAAATACTCACATCATACGTTTGGCTGAAAACAGTTGGAACAACAAAAACAGTCATGTTTATTTTCAAACACCACGCTGTTTTGTGGTTGGCTTCACATTTTGGCACTTTTGCACGCAATGCCCCAAAGTCGAAAAAAGCCTGGCACATTTTTCTTGCTTTTTGGATTTGCTGTTGTTTTTATTGTACCTAGAGTCCACACAACAGTTGCATTTGAAAGTCGGTGTACTTTTGCTTTCTGTTTGGATGTGTATGGGAAACTTTTGTGTATAGTTAACTTTTTGCATAAAAACAGCCAAGGATGAAAGAGTACTAATGCACCGACACATCAGGTACGCCTCTCTATAGCAGAAGGGAAATGTATATACTCAACACAATGTCTAGTAAACAGCGAACTGACGTGTAACGAGTCACCAACACGGTGACATAACAAAAATGCAAAACACCTGCCACAATTTCATGCAAATTCTACGTTCAAAACATCCTAACGTTGAAGTGACTCACAATAAAGTTGATGCGTACAGAACAATGTTGTGCAACAAACCGGCGGAAATTAACCACAGTACACTGAACAAAATCCTAAACAGTGAGCCAGCGATGAGACATGCTTGTGAAATGCTTTAATGCAGTACCGTAAAAAATATCCAATATACTTTTGCGTCAATTCTTCAGTGTTTGGCACACAAGTTAAACGGATTCTATTTCTCTTGTGTGAGGGGGTTCCTCCTCGGCACGAATATTTACACAGGGAAATAACCGTTGGCGCCAATTTGCAGTTGTGCAAACGATCGACACAGTGTTTAGGATCAAGTCAACGTGCACAATAAGCGACCAGTAGGAATCCCGCGCAAACAAGATACTGCAAGCGGCCACTGTCCCGCATATTACGGCGGAAACAACACAAACGCCTGTGCAAATAATTAAGCGTTTAATTAGAAGCACGAGTTCATTTTGTTGGTCCGATTTCCGGCGCCTCCAAAAGATTAAGTTCGTCCCGGAACTTTTTGTCAACGGGTAGACGATTAGGACCAACAGTAGAACTTGAAATGCGATGTAACTTGTCGCCAATACTGCCAGGCAAATTGCAGGGACAGCGGACTGGCCTTGCTTTGGTGAAAGCAAACAGCCATCGTGTGTGCTGTGGAGCTCATAGCTGAGAGTTATAGTTAATACAGTTGCCAGCAGAGCAGCGTATACTCCCATAATAGTTAACCTGCTCACAACTCTCACAGCCCTGCTGTTGCAACTTCGCAGCAACGGGTCGGTGTAAAACGTACGTTGACGCCACCACAGTAGAGTGTAACTGCAAAGTGATCCAACTGAATAAAACGCTGCCACTAGAATGGTGTAAATCGAACACCACAGATTCGATGTTTTTCCGAGTTGCAGTTCGAATTGTTCCGACAAACAGGACATAAGAGCCGAAAACGATGCAATGAGGTGCAACTTATTGAGACTCCATGTTTTCAAACACTTCGTCTTCCATTCGTAGACAAGAAACGCGAATAAGACATATCCAGCCAAAGCAGTAAGGATTGCTGTAAACACATTGCCAAAAATTTCAGTTTGCAGGCCGACTGGTAGTAGTGATGTTGTTTCTTCATTTCGAGTGGCGGTAACGCTAAAACTGCTCGTCTGGTTTATCATTTTTCCTACGTTTTCTGACCTCTGAAACGAATGTCAAACAGTAAAGAACAAATGTGCACGCTTATAAAACACAATGCAATTTTGACACTTTTCCGGTAATCGTGTCGTCTCTTTGCTTCTACCGACACAGACTGGTGACAGTCTCCACACAATTACAGTGACGCAACAACGTCATAGGATACACGCAAATATGATAATCAGTCACAGTCACATACTTATCTATCAACGTGTGTGCGATTACACGCTGCCGTGCTGTTTGGCAATTTCTGATCGCAATAGAAATAAGAAGAAGAATGGTTTAGCTAAAATTAGAAATTGCCAAAAAAATTCGTTTAGGCACAGTTGCCTGAGTTGGGGTCCAATAAAGTGCTTGAGGCAAAACAAGTACAAAATTGCAAGATATCATCGCTAGCTTTGCGGCGGATTGTAACTGTTCTTTTGCTCTTGAGGGGCTGCGACGGAAGTTACTGCGTACAAACTTAAGCAAAAACACTGCCAGACATATCAACATATACATCCAAGAAAACAAACCCTAATACAGTTTAAACATCTGCCACTACGCCACACACTGAAACCATCAAATCCAGCTTAACCCGCAATGAGAGAGACAAGTTCTGTTCCTGGGTATGCGCCGAGTTACTAGACCAAAAATAGCCAGTTTCCCGTTATAGTGTTGTCACGTGGAAAACAAAACACCCACAGCCTCCGTTGTTTCCGCACACACTATATTAAACCTTATACCGGTCACTGAGACACTGCTGAGAAGCATCAGCTCGTGTCAATCAAATCAACGACAGATTAGCACAGACGGACAAAAGTTGGTGGAATTATATTTGGAATTGCGAAAATTTGCATGTCTACAAATATACAACAACGAGATGGAGATTGGTTGTATGCTGACGATTACAGAAAAATCCAATCAGGTATTAGGCGCATTTACTTTCCCACTAAAAGTTGTTAATTGAGTCTTAAAACTGAATATTTGTCGTTGGGACAGAGAACCATGAGGTTTTTTTAATGCTTTTATCTAGCGAACATTCTGCAAGTATTAACAAACTTTATATTAACGTTTTGCGGAAAAATTTCGTGTGCTTCCATAGTAAAGTTGTAAAACTTAAAAGATGTATCTCGAACCTTTTAGTACAGATTCCACAATGTTCAACGCAAGTTTTGACAACTTTTCCTCAAGTTGGATCGCGTCTTCCTGAGACAAAAGTTCGCCTTGCCTTTTCTGCCTTTCTCTGACGACCTGATCACAAATTATTTTGTAAACTTCTGGCAAACAATACTTCAGTAGCCATTATCATCCTAATATAAAGGTAATAAACTTACTGCATCAAAATCAATGCTAAACGGTCTTTGTAACGCCTAAATCACAACTAAATCAGGATTAAAATTTCCACTTTAATGTTTCTCAACCATAAATAAAACTATTTCTCACCTCATCTACTAACTTGGACGAAAGTTCGTTAATCAGCGGCTCAAGTTGATCATAAATGTTGCCACTATTGTCGATTGTAACTTCGGTATCGGGTTCAACTGTGCTTAGTGCGGATCGAACAACGTTAAGTGCCAACAAGCTGACGTCAGACTGAGTTGCCCAACTTGACATGACATTCGCTGAATCTGATGTTTCTGCAAAGGCCAAAGTGGCTTTAAAAATTAATGCAAAACACCGCAATGTATTCTGTCAAATCCAATTTGTTACATTTGGAGTCTTGGAATTGGTTATTGGCATGCGACTGCAAGTTATAAGTGATATTGTTTGTTTTATGTTACAATATTACTAATCAAATAGTACGGAAATACTTTCCTTGTAATCCACAGTCGTCATTTCCTTGAAATCAAAATCGCATTAATTTGGACCTGTATGCGTATGACATTTAACAACGCCGGAAATAGATACCACAGNTTGGAGTCTTGGAATTGGTTATTGGCATGCGACTGCAAGTTATAAGTGATATTGTTTGTTTTATGTTACAATATTACTAATCAAATAGTACGGAAATACTTTCCTTGTAATCCACAGTCGTCATTTCCTTGAAATCAAAATCGCATTAATTTGGACCTGTATGCGTATGACATTTAAAAACGCCGGAAATAGATACCACAGTCGCACAAACCGCTGCTGGACATTTTGGCCACAGTGCCGTTCACAAGAGCTTTTGCCAGCCAGCTGATTTTTCGTTCCAGCTCTTCTTCTGAGTTTTCCGAGGAGCTGGATGTAATGCTCCCCGCATCAATGAACTCCGCGCCTACCTCCACAGCCTCTTCGATAGTGATGATTTCATGCACGACCGAACTCGCCAGATTGGTGACGCGTTCTTGTAAATCTGTCCTGAAAAAACATTCAAGACAATTTGTCGAAAACAGATAAACTTCATTGACATTGTGCATAAAAAATGTTTTACATGACTCCTTGACGTTTTAGATGAGGAGATGCCAACAGCAACGCTATTTCGGCATACG
>QXVZ01029687.1:0-11441 GCA_008931825.1 Phallusia fumigata
AACAAAAACTTGGGTGTAAAGGATCGCACCGATGACGCAACCGGTTAAAGGACCGGCAACATACACCTGCAGATCGGACGTTGTTAGATTGAGTGCAATAATTAACATATTTCCTTTTTATGCTTTTAATAATGCTTTTCAGACTTTCCGTATTTTTGACATGTTTCGCATAATTTCGTGGAATTTTTCATTTTTGTACAAATGCATTACTATTTAGGTACACATTTCACGGTTTTAAATATTCTCAATATTTAAACGTAGAATATGTTTTACACACAAGTACTGGCTTGTATCTTCCTATTGTGCATTACTATTTGTCCACACATTTTTGTGCCCACGTTTATGATTATTGTTTGCCAGCTTACCCACAAATTGGTCCAGTGTTTTGACAGAATCGCAGGTGGAATTGATCTCGCTGGATTCATGCTTGATCCAGTTAAACGACCCTGCACATAGAAATCATATCTGATAAATCGGGTCACCATCAAGATCTTATATCTAGCTAGCTCAAACCACTTTGGTATGTTTATGCTAAAAAAATAGAACTTTAAGAATTTGATATATGTTGTACGTTGTATTTTAAAGGTGTATTTTTTTAGATTGTTACTAAGATACTATAAAGCATAACACATCCATTGATGTCCGTTTAAAGAAAAAATGGCAACATTCATTTAAAATTTGGCAAAAATCTAAGTGATACCATTAAAATTGGTTGTTCACAGCCAATGCCAGTAAACCATTATACTATGCAACACAATATTTTAATCAAAAAGTTTGCAGAAATCTAACAGACACCAATAAACTTGGCAGCTCGCTACCAATCTTTGCAAGTGAAACTATTACTTTAACTCACCGCCCAAAGACAATTTGCGAGGTAAGCGATGCCCACTGGGAGCGCTGAAGAGCCGAGTTGAGATTTGCTGGTTGCATACGTTGCCAACCACGTGACTGTGAGAATGACCGTTTGCATAATCTCGATACCAAAACCCTGCAAGGGCTGCAGGGCTGTATGGAGTTGAGATACTGCATGGATTTGTTGGTTGCTGGACGGAATCATTCTAGAAATGCAAAAAAAAAATTTTTTTAAATCGTTCATTTGTTAGAATCATGGAAATATCAACAGTTGTGCAGAGATTTTTGAAATATGTTTCCAACAAAATTTGTCAAAATATTTTTAAATTTTTACAAAGTCGTGTTAACTTCAAATAGGAATATTTACTTTGTTAACAAAAGTAAATCAGTTTATGTTGTTTGACAACTAAAATCAGTTTGGCCTGAATATTTCATTCTACTTGAAGAAAAACTTTGCACATAGCAACTTAAACAACTTTTTGCATCTGATGTAGAAAAGTTACAATGTTGGCAATCAATCACTCAAAAATATGTTTGTAAAAACCTGACGATTTACCAAATAAACAAAAATAGCAGAATTAAACATTTGCTCGACAACAAACAATAAAAAACTAAAAACAAACAAAACTGTCAGTCAAATATATTTGGACAAGGCAGTTTAAAAGTTACCAGTTGTGACGTAAACAAACAATCACCGCTGATTAGGTGGTAAGTCATTGTTTATGTCATAATTTGTAACTTGCCATACGATGTTTGTGTTTGTTTTAAAAAGTTTGTTTACTTTGCGCCATGGGAAATCGCGATGTTTAAACTATTGCGGAAAAAAATCAACACGAATTGTTAAGTTGCAAAACGTTACTCCGGAAAATTCACAAGCAAATATTTAAAAATTATTTTTACGCAAAAATCCTAAAGTGGAAAACTTCGAGCGGAATTTTTTTTTGTTAAAATGCGGGATTTTAATTACGCTGCAATTTAATATTGTTGATTTTCACAAACCAAAGTTAAGAAACTGGAAAATATGTAAATTTTATTTTTGTGGAAATTATTTGTTCAAAATCAGCACAAAACCTGTTTTTCCAAAACCCGCCACGTCTACAAACATTTCGCAGGAAACTGAAACTTAAAACGAACATCTCGCGTAAGTGCGACAATTTGACCACGTGACGCGCGAACTGAACACAAACACAGATTCGACCAAAATCCGCTCGAGAGGAAACTCGCTCGAGTGTTCTTTTCCGGGATCGACAACTAACCGCTGTGACGTCACAATCGAACTTAAGCCGGGTGCACACTGCCAAACGATACGATAACGACAGGGAAATCCCCAACCGTCGCCCGACGGCCTCTTGAAGCTCTGAACCGACGCCAACGATGGCCACCGATGCCCAATGCACATTGCTTACGATTGTCGGTTATAATTAACATACCAATATGGCTCAAACTTGCTATTTTTGAGCAACAAATTGAAATCAAACCACGGCTTACAAATAATATCTTCAACTCAAACACCAAAAAAATAATACTCTTGTATTTACAACTGCTTCACAAAAAATATCATAATTGNTGCTAATTGACCTTTGACCCCCGTTTTGACATCAAAAAGGTTTGAAACAAAATTTAACCCGCAGCTCAAGTTGCAGAATCAGGTTTGGCGCTGATAGGCCTATAGCGAATTCGTGCAGAACGAATACGATTTAATGTGTTTTTATGCCAACTGTTTATTCCGTACTTTGTAGTAGAAATTATCCCACTTCGCCCAGGCAAAAATTTTACATCAAATATTAGGGTTTTAAATTCATGAAGGGGAAACAGTTGTTATTAAATTGCATTCCTCCTTTACAAAGTATATCCACCAAGGCTACTTTTTTTCTGTCTTCCTTTTAAGTCGGAATTTGTCTTCCAAAACCGCAACACAAGTTCGTACAAAGGAAGCAAAACCACAACGACCAGCACACAATAACGTACCCGNTATCCCACTTCGCCCAGGCAAAAATTTTACATCAAATATTAGGGTTTTAAATTCATGAAGGGGAAACAGTTGTTATTAAATTGCATTCCTCCTTTACAAAGTATATCCACCAAGGCTACTTTTTTTCTGTCTTCCTTTTAAGTCGGAATTTGTCTTCCAAAACCGCAACACAAGTTCGTACAAAGGAAGCAAAACCACAACGACCAGCACACAATAACGTACCCGGTGCAGGGCAGGGCCACACAATAACGCTCCCAGTGCATGGACTCTACCACACAGGTGCGTCGGCTTAACTTGACACCGTTTCAAGCGATCGGGTTACTAGATAACTACAAGCTCGCACGACTGATTGTAAGTTTTGGGGTCGCAGTAAAATGAATCCGGGTTTGAAAAAAACCCTGACTGGTCAACTTGGGTTAAGTTGTCACTATCTGTTGGTATGAACAAAGAATTTAGGAATTATTTTTTAGTTTTAAACGTTTTTGGTGTTGTGAAAACGCGCACATTTAAAAATCACTAGCTGTTGCATTTTGCATTGTACTGATGATGTTGCAGCCCAAAACTTAAATTTCCGCCAAAGCACAAAAAGTCAACAAATGCAATTTGAGTGAAACTATTTTATGCAATTAAACCTTTTGCTACAAAACAGGGACGTAATTTTATCGTTGAAATATTTTTATCTTTCTGTGCCGATGCCAAAACATTCACTAAACCAAACGCACGTAGCAGCTACGAGACAAACTAATGGATTTTACAGGTTTGCCCCATTTTTATTGCTTCTTAACGCTTAAGTCTACAAAAGTGATGGATGGCATACTTTTACGCATGGCTGGTCAAGCGTGAAACAGTTCTGCGATCAAAAGCTGGTTGCTACGACAACGAACAATTTACGTCAATCAAACTCATGATGCCTTTGTAAACCGTAACGCCTTAAAAGTTGCCTTAAATTTTTCATGTGGTTGAGGTTTATAAGCAGTTTGACCAGCGCAACTGCTAAAGTTGTTATGTTATATTGATGTAATGTCATTGGATTGGGATGCACAGTTTTACAGCAGAAAATTTGCTGCTTTTTGCATATAGCGGTGGTGGAGAATATCCTCCCATGTGGTTTTATGATTTTTTTTCAAAGTTAAACCTTTTGAAAGATCACTTCTTATCTAGTAGGGGAGGAATGAAAAAGTTTCTTGTGAGCAAAGGGGAAATGTATCAAATAATGTCAGGAACCACCGGCCTATAGTTAACTTTGATGACCTCCTGGTCTAGTATTTAAACGCGCTGTACTGAAAGATGTAGATCTGAGTCCTTAATCGTTGCAAGACAACCAACTTGTAAATATTTACAGCAATTTTGCAAACCGCCGTCACACAGGTAAGACCAAGCAAAAAATTAAACACGAAGATCACAAAAAACTTTCCATTCCAAGCAAACTTTAACTCACCCGTAGCACAAAGCTACTGCACTGAAGGAACCGGTCATTTGAGCTGTCGCGTACATTGCCGCCTTGAGGGGGGTGACATGGCCCGCTATCACCATAGCAACCGACACCGCGGGGTTCATGTGACCACCGCTGATGTGCTCGAAACACTGGATGAGCGTAGCGTACGCGAGAGCAATTCCAACACTCGTCTGTTGAAAAAAAAAGCAACTAGGTTGACAATATACTTTTTTGCTTCACTTGCGGTAACCTAGTTTTTGTTGATCTATAGTAAAATAAATGTTGTTTTGACTTATAGTTACCTGTAAATCGTCGTTTGCTGATATTTCGTTTCTTCTGTCTTCAGCGAAACTTTCAGCTGCAAAGATATTTTACGTTAAAAATGTCAATAGAGCTTTTAAATTGAAAAATACTATGCTAAGAAAACGATTTGGCTGGTAATGAAAAAACATAGACTGTAACTGATCGAATACTTAAATGAATGTAAATCTAACCTGAATATAGATGGCATTGGTATTATGCATAATTCCTTTACAATATTCTAATTTAAACAAGATGTCTCCGAAACTCACCCATAGATCCCGCTGGCATCATGTTTGTGATACAAACAATAAACATAAAAATAAAAGTTGCCAGAAATTCCGCAGCCGTGGATCTCCACAGATCTACGTCACGAAGCTGACGTTTCATCACCTCTAGCGCCCACTTGCGTCGGCTCATGCCACCGGGACGCTTCTCGATCACGTGATCGCCCACGTGACTAGGATGTGGGCCCATGTGCTGTAAACCGTGGAGTTGTTAGAATTTAAAGTTTAGAAAAAAAACTTTTATGTTTTATTTTATGACCAGTTTTAAATGAAAGAGAGTCATTATGGCAAATTAGTTTAGGCATGTGGTTCTCAAACTGCGCGTCGTTTGAATTTTACAAGAACGTCGCACAATAATTCCGTTTCGTTTCAAATACAACTTTGATAACAAGCGTATTTACTAAATTCTTATCGCTTGTACGTCGAAGTCCAAGCAACTTTTCCGAAGGCGTCGTATCAAAACAGCTACCACTAGTTTCGACACTTACTTGTTTTCTCCATGCCGAAAAAATACTGGTGACCATTGTTAAAAGTTTAAAGCACGAACAAAAATATCATTTCACCACTACTAGGTTTCAAACAATTCAACATTGTAGTTCAACAGAAACACGCCTCCCATATTTTCGCAAAATATTCAAACCAGCATGGCAGAGACAAATTCCTTGCAACTGTGACACAAATCCACTCACCGAATGTTGAAGATCTTCGTTGAGTTTTGCAACCAAGTCGTCGTTGAGTTTGTTTTGGGAAATTTTAATCCTCGTTTAATCCTCTGTTGGTTCAACTCTCCTAACGTGTTCAACCACGCGTGACAGGTTTTATAGTTGTCACTTAAAGTCAACTAGAGATCTGAATAATAAGGACTTGGTTAATTTGAAGCAAACGACCCAAATACGCCGATTTGTACAAGAAAAACCCATTGATTTTATATATTGCACTCACATTGATCACCTACATAGCAGCACAAGATTTTGGAAGTTAAACACAAATTTGGTATCACAGTGACTACTGGGTCTCAGGGCAAAGTTTAAGAAATGTTTTTAAGCAACAGATTCGGAAACAAGACCGCGTTTGCAACCCAAACACAAAAAAGTATAAAACGAATACAAATGGTATATCGTAATGCGGTTGAACAGAAACCTGTCCAGGACGAAGATTCAGGAATTTGCGAAAATCAAGGTTAAAACGATCGGATGAGAGGTAGTTTCCATACTTCGACCTCTGGCAAAATTTACAAACGCAAGTGGTTTCTAAAGCATAGTTTCGCGAAGATGTCAAGTACATTATCATGCTTTAAACAACGTTAAACTTCACAAGTGAACTGCAGAAGTGAGTTAGGATTGCCACAGATCGACCCTTGCATTCTGCCCCAAACCTTTCAAGAATCCTTCACGCTCAACCGACTTCAAGCAGCCATAGCAAAGTGGCTGGGGCAGGAAACGAGCAAAGAGTTTTTGTCGCGTTTTCTGATTTGACCGTTGCAAGTTGTTGAATATCAAACAAGGAAAATGTGTGATTCGCAGTTCTTAGTCTAAATTTAATCTTTTTAAGCAAAGCAAGATAATTTATGAACGGATCTTTCAAGCAAAGCAAGATAATTTATGAACGGATTCAAACACACATTTCCTACCAAGATTTTGCAAGAAATAATTAGGTTCTTGAAGTTTCTTTCAGTAAAACATCCAAAAAACTTCTTTACAGCAAAATACAAATCACTTTCAAGGTGAAAGTTGAACTTAAGATGAATATAAGCATCTGACGTTTTACAAAATCTGACATAAAGATCATATTTAAACAAGTTTGGTTCAGTTAACATCACAAAATGTTCATCAACAAACGAACAATCCGCGAATTCCAGCGAGTTCGGTTAGAAGTGACGAACAAACGATCTAACAAACAACTTATCGTAACAATGAGACATCGTGAAACACTGACAAGCGAACAATTAAACGGCGTTTCACATTTCATAAATAGACGCGTCTTCGTCCCCACACCGCGAATTCCACAACAAAACAATTAAAACGCGCGAGCAGCGAAAGTTTTAGAACAAAGCTAGCCGCGAATCGAAATTTGAAGCTGTCGGCGATGCCTGGGGGCAAAATAATGGGAAATTAATGAATCTGTGAGCGTGCTTCGGACCAATCCAACCCTCTACATACACGAGTATGTGTTTGAATATTAAGGTGAAATCTACATCTTTTCACGATGTGTAAAGGATTCCAATGTAAGATATGCATTAACATAAAAAAATGCCTCCTGAATTGTTTGGCTTATTCATACGTTTGTTGTTGTCTGCCACTTGTAAACCTCGATACCAAACTGTCCTTTACTCGCCAACCTAGTTAACCGTTTATCTTATGCCCATTCAGTACTTTGACCAACTTCCCAAAAAAATCAAGCAGCCGACGAATGCTAATTCACATATTAGTTAACTCCAATGGCGATTTATGCAACATTATAACAACTCTGTTTTCTGACTGTTAATGTTTTGTTTTTACCATACATAAAGTACTTGAACGTCTTGTGTGGGAAAAAGGCATTCACCGAATTACCGACTCTCTTTATATTCTCAACAGAAACCAACTTGTTTGCGAAATCCCCATGACATCGAGATAATCCCAGCAACAGAACTCACCTTTCATGTGCAAACAACTTCAAGGTTTGTAACAAACAAACAACGCGACTGTCGCAAGCTTTTCGTTGCTTCTAAATATTGAAACAGTATCAGCTAATTTGCACCTAATGTTAGCAATGTACGCCTAATGATTGTGAGTCTTGTGACTGTTGCCATGTTTCTACTTCAATATCTTGTTGTCATATGCGGTCGTGTAATAATCGGTTTTGCCACTTTGTTCTAATCGTGATATCTTAACACTTTACTGAAAACAAAACACCTTCCAACTATACTTACTCATAATAACATATTTGCAGTTCTAACTACTCAACCTCCATGTGCAGCACTACCAATCCATATAAGCACTGAGATTGCGGCGGTATTACCAACCCACAGTGCGACGAACATGTCAAACACAAGTACTTGCTTCCCCGGCACAAAAGAAATTTTTCTTCGTACGCTCGACACGGTCCACTTGCCACTGTCTCGCTCCACTGGCGACGCAGTCTAAACACTTGAGAGATTGCAAGCACACAGATAAAAACTCTGTAAGTGCCAAGTAAAACTGAAACTGATAGTGTGCTTTAAGTTTAGCATAATGTGTTGGGGTTAAGTTACTTGTGGTTGAACTAACGTAATAACGAATGACATATTTCAATTGACAGACCAATTGAGCCTTTAACGTTGGGCAACAGATCTGACCGTAAAATGATATGGTGAAAACTTGTGGGGCATGTTACCTTGTTGTTTGAATACATCCATACCTTACGGTGCGGGATAACTTACTGTAAAAAACGAATTGTAATAATTGCTTTGACTCTCAATATACGAACACATCATTTGCAAGACAGGCATCTGGACAAAGTATTGAAACATGCTGAACCTGAACAAACACTACAAATTACCCGACATTCCGACTTGATGACTTATTATCCACATTCGATCTTATCAGCAACCAAACCCAGGAATTTACCAAACTATGTTGTCTTAGAAATAGTTCACCACCAAAAACGACCGATCTTAAGTTTTGAACAAACGCTAAACCCAATACACATTTGTTCCAGCTAATATATAGAAGTTTAAGTCCAACACTTCTCATTCTAATTCTCAAGCANCAAAATACAAATCACTTTCAAGGTGAAAGTTCAACTTAAGATGAATATTCGCATCTGACGTTTTACAAAATCTGACATAAAGATTATATTTAAACAAGTTTGGTTCGGCTAACATCACAAAATGTTCATCAACAAACGAACAATCCGCGAATTCCAGCGAGTTCGGTTAAAAGTGACGAACAAACGATCTAACAAACAACTTATCGTAACAATGAGACCTCGTGAAACACTGACAAGCGAACAATTAAACGGCGTTTCACATTTCATAAATAGACGCGTCTTCGTCCCCACACCGCGAAATCCACAACAAAACAATTAAAACGCGCGAGCAGCGAAAGTTTTAGAACAAAGCTAGCCGCGAATCGAAATTTGAAGCTGTCGGCGATGCCTGGGGGCAAAATAATGGGAAATTAATGAATCTGTGAGCGTGCTTTGGACCAATCCAACCCTCTACATACACGAGTATGTGTTTGAATATTGAGGTGAAATCTACATCTTTTCACGATGTGTAAAGGATTCCAATGTAAGATATGCATTACTATAAAAAAATGCCTCCTGAATTGTTTGGCTTATTAATAAGTTTATTGTTGTCTGCCACTTGTAAACCTCGATACCAAACTGTCCTTTACTCGCCAATCTAGTTAACCGTTTATCTTAGGCCCATTCAGTACTTTGACCCAACATCCCAAAAAAAATCAAGCACGAATGCTAATTCACATATTAGTTAACTCCAATGGCGATTTATGCAACATTATAACAACTCTGTTTTCTGACTGTTAATGTTTTGTTTTTACCATACATAAAGTACTTGAGCGTCTTGTGCGGGAAAAAGGCATTCACCGAATTACCGACTCTCTTTATATTCTCAACAGAAACCAACTTGTTTGCGAAATCCCCATGACATCAAGTTAATCCCAGCAACAGAACTCACCTTTCATGTGCAAACAACTTTAAGGTTTGCAACAAACAAACAACGCGACCGTCGCAAGCTCTTCGCTGCTTCTAAATGTTGAAATAGTATCAGCTAATGTTAGCAATGTACGCCTAATGATTGTGAGTCTTCTGACTGTTGCCATGTTTCCACTCCAATATCTTGTTGTCATAAGCGGTCGTGTAATAATCGGTTTTGCCACTTTGTTCTAATCGTGATATCTTAACACTTTACTGAAAACAAATCGCAGTTCTAACTACTGAACCTCCATGTGCAGCACTACGAATCCATATAAGCACTGAGATTGCGGCGGTATCACCAACCCACAGTGAGACGAACATGTCAAACACAAGTACTTGCTTCCCCGGCACAAAAGAAATTTTTCTTCGTACGCTCGACACGGTCCACTTGCCACTGTCTCGCTCCACTGGCGACGCAGTCTAAACACTTAAGAGATTGCAAGCGCACAGATAAAAACTCTGTAAGTGGCAAGTAAAAATGAAACTGATAGTGTGCTTTAAGTTTAGCATAATGTGTTGGGGTTAAGTTACTTGTGGTTGAACTAACGTATAAACGAATGACATATTTCAATTAACAGACCAATTGAGCCTTTAACGTTGGGCAACAGATCTGACCGTAAAATGATATGGGGCATGTTACCTTGTTATTTGAATACATCCATACCTTACGGTGCGGGACAACTAACTGTAAAAAACGAGTTGTAATAATTGCTTTGACTCTCAATATACGAACACATCATTTGCAAGACAGGCATCTGGGCAAAGTATTGAAACATGCTGAACCTGAACAAACACTATAAATTACCCGACATTCCGACTTGATGACTTATTATCCACATTTGATCTTATCAGCAACCAAACCCAGGAATTTACCAAACTATGTTGTCTTAGAAATAGTTCACCACCAAAAACGACCGATCTTAAGTTTTGAACAAACGCCAAACCCAATACACATTTGCTCCAGCTAATGTATAGAAGTTTAAGTCCAACACTTCTCATTCTAATTCTCAAGCACCATATCATCGCTGAATAACTGCGTCATATTTCCAAACCACCGATCTCCAGCCAACAGTGATCGAGCGAAGAACAGCTCGCCACACAGCCAACTACATTCCCGCCCGTCATAATGTGAAGAAGGCAAGAGACGCAAAGCAAACATGAACGGGGAAATGATTTGATCGATCCAGCCTTGAGTAAACTGATAAAGCTTTACTTGCTAGTCCGTCTGATATATTTACCTGATCACGCTATGCTGAGGTGTGATGCAAAAATATTCGGTTTACTTCAGAATAACTCACTTTGTTGTTGTGTACTGGCAAATGAATTCAACTAATTCAACATAAAACTTGTAGCTCCATAAAACTCAACTGGTTCAATTAAAGTGTGCTTAACATGTTCTCAAATTTAAACTAAAAGGTCTTTCCTTGTGTGAAAGCTTAAATTGCGCCCACATATACATATAAAGTACAACAAATTGAACTGGAGAAGTCCCCGAACAAGTTAATTGCAGAGGATTCCAGCACAAGATTTCACAAATATATTTCAGTGTGGTTTGAGAGTCTGAGAGCTACAAGAAAAAAGCCTCAGCGATTAAAGAGAAAAACATTTTCGTGGTCGACGGAACGCACTGTTCTGTTCACAATTTTACAACACATTTTCCGTGACATGAGTTGTTGCCGAAATGTTTGAATATTAAAACATGTCGCTTTTAACAACTAGGAATATTTACAAGAATCTCCATGGTTAAATTCAAACACAGTCTTAATAAAAATTGCGCTGACATATTGCCGCGTGTAAGTGTTTGTAATTTCGATAAACCCGATAAAACGTGTCACTAATCAAAGTAGGGATTATGTTGAGATTTAATTCAACTTATTCCAATGGATCTGATGTCACGCCCCCAAAGTTATTGGGC